>CAJPEX010000553.1:5063-94861 GCA_905338405.1 Notodromas monacha
GGTAGTTTCCAGGAACAGGTAATGGTCGTCCAGCCGAATAGACAAACCATTGTGCACATAAACTACATGAACTTCGGTGTTCATGATAGTTTCAGCCCGACTTATCTCCTCCAGCTTGTCCAAGTCCTTCATGCGGCAAAACACTGACGAAATCTTCCTGTTGACGAAGTCTTCATGTGCCTGTCGGCTGGCACAGGGTGTTACACGATGCGGGAGTGGTCCCAATTCCACTGGCATTGAGTCCCACTCTTCTTGTTTGTAATAAACATCAGCTTTCATTAGATCCGTGTACAGGTCCACAGTCTCCCCAAAGTGGGCCTCAAAGACTTGTTGGTACATGGCACATGCTTTATCCATGCCATCTTTCAGCTCATCCGTAGAAATGCCAAGCTTCTTTTCCATGTCTGGCATCATCTTGAACACACTGGCATCATAGGGTGGTGCCAGGGTGTGTGCATTCAGTGTGTTCTTGATGTCCTCCAATGCCGTTTGTTGTTCAGAAGACAAGTTCATGTTCTGCCTTTCCAAAGACACAAGGAAGGGGACAATCTTCCGGGACAAGAACCGAGTTTTGTCAACCAAGGCAAGCTTAGCCATCGGTTTTAGTAGTTCGTATCCAAAATCAGCGCCTTCTTTGGTGTTATGACCAGAAGAAGTCCCAGCAATTGAATCTGTTGAAACATAACACAAAATTAAGAACAGCGTGTACAAGTTTGCATCTAATGTGCAAATTTTAATGCATTACAAGCTTACAACAAGAAAGAATTTATGACACAATGCTATTAAAAAAAATGTATAATGATTGGCTTCATTTACCTTGGTTGGTTGTGCTGGAAGTTGAAGCAAGGCTTTCTTCAGTTGCCTCACAATGTTCTTCTTATGCACCTTCACTGTCCGAATCTGCAACATAAATAAAGTTCAATTTGCAATAAACCTCAGTAATTTTGAACGGCAACACAAACGCAAATCCATTAATCATTACAAATACATTAAAATAGATTAATGAATAATTTGTAATCTAATTGCTGCTGTAAAACAGAGATCTACTTCATCCTCGCTTTCTTCATCTCCAACGTATGAATGTCCTAAAAGACATACGCATAATGTAATTCTGTCGATCACATTTTAAGAAAGTAACATATCTCCCAACCTATCCCAATAAACAATTTGTAATTAAGTTTTGGCCCCTTACGGTGTTACATCATGATTGGATAATAAAGGTAACCACAACGAGGTGTTCCTGGTGTGTTTGGGTTTGACGAGCTTGGGCTCCAAGATGAGGGAACAGGTGAGGGTCCGATTTCCTGCCCTCCTACCACACTTCGAACTTCTTCCTTCTTGAATGCCGGAATTTCTGTTAGTTCCTTGATTGCTGTGGATCGGAAATAAGTATAATTTAATAGTGGATGAATAATTGAATATGTAGATGTTTAAAGGTATGAGAATTGAGCGAACATTATTGCTGACCGCGATGAGCAAACATTATCGCTGACCGCAATGAGCGAGATTTCTAGCTACAATTCTTGCTAAGAGTTGCTGTTATGCTACTGCTACGATGAGCGAGAGTTCGACTACTATTATCATACTATTATCATGTAATGTAGTACTAACCTATTATTTCCATTGGTGTTGCTGGTGTTCCTGGTGTGTTCGGGTTTGACGAGCGGGGGCTCCAAGATGAGGGAACAGGTGAGGGTCTGATTTCCTGCCCTCCTACCACACTTCGAACTTCTTCCTTCTTGAATGCCGGAATTTCCATTAGTTCCTTGATTGCTGTGGATCGGAAATAAGTATAAATTAATAGTGGATATATAATTGAATATGTAGATGTTTAAAGGTATGAGAATTGAGCAAAAAATATTGCTGACCGCAATGAGCAAACATTATCGCTGACCGCAATGAGCGAACATTATCGCTGACCGCGATGAGCAAACATTATCGCGGACAAGGATGATCGAGATTTCTAGCTGAAATTCTTGCTAAGAGTTGCTTTTATGCTACTGCTACGATGAGCGAGAGTTCAACTACTATTATCATACTATTATCATGTTGTTCAAAAGGCAATTTGTACTTACAGTATTTTTCCATGTTGCTCATGACGAATTGCTACGGTAACATTCGTGAAGCTATGACATGGGCAACTCAATTCATGACAACTCTTTCAGAAGATAGTGATTTTAAAATGCAATGATGCCTAAACCTCCAATAACTTCAGTTTATAGTGAGCCTCACAAAAGAAATTCATGGGCATTCACAGTAAAATTAATATGAATTATAAATTTTGTCTCATCCCAACAAGCACAATTTTAATGAAAAAAATTTGAATCCTGATCAGGAACCAACCAAACGAACTACAAGAAAGAATTCTTCGAAATCGAGTTCATTCACCATTGTTCCATAAAATCATGAAAGATGGAAATATGAATTTGGAGGCTGCTTAGAAAGGTTGATCGTTTGGATTTGAATCAATTGAATGCAATGAGTAACACTCAGTGCAAGCATAATACAGTGCTTATGAAGGTTATCAAATGTAAATACTGACACATTCACACATAGTTGAGTATTGTCGCAAATAAATTCAGTTGTTCAAATTTCGTTCCCAATGAACAATTTTCAAGGTTACTGCAATGAAGTCACTCCGCTACTTGAGTCATGGTACTATATAACAAATATAGGTGGACATTCTCTAGAAAAAAAAAATTCTAGGGGCCAGAAAAAAATTCGTTGAAGGGAAGCACAAATTAACCTGATGAAAGGACCCCAAGAAACCAAATAAAAATTCCTTATACAGAGAAGATTGTCCTGTTGGAAATTGCTGTAGGGAGACTGACTGTATTGCGTCGCAGCGGATGTTTCTGCTTGTTCTAATAGCTTTGTTGTAATCGGATTTTTTACCGGATCATATTTTTTCATCATCGTGACAGGATGTAGGAAGCTCAGTAGTTCATAAATAAAAGAGTCTGAGTATGATTTAATATTGGCATTGATGGTAACCTGTTCTTCCTAGCACAAGGAGGATCAGCACTGTGTCTCATAGGAGCAGCCTATGTTGGTTGTTCAAGAACCATGAGTGTGGTTCTCTTTTACATTGCTGGGATTTGTCAAGGCTGTATTTACTCAGGGTACATAGCCAATCATCTAGACCTTGCACCACAATTTGCTGATCTTGTATGGATGTTGAACTGCCACACACGCATTGAGGCAGTAATGGTCCAACCAGACTTCATCAAAGGCATAAATCTTATGCCTTGGTAAGTTTCCGCATTCAGGAAAGTCTTTCCCAATTGCACACTCCACAATGTTTTCGTATTCAGGAACCTCACGTGCACCCATGCTGTACCTGAAAGTATATTAAATTTCAGACAAATTATTATCTATCATGGAAGTAAAGTATGCATTTAAGTATATGTATCCTTACCAAATCTTTGGATATCCACCCCAGTGCAGGTTAACTGAGAAGAGGTCCATATCCTCACAGTGCATGGGGAACGAAGAGTTACGGGTGCCGATGAAGAAGAAAGGAGAGTGGACTCCTTCAATGGACAACATGGGATCAAAACTTGTACTCAGGTTTCCAAGAATTGATCCCGGTAAATCAGTCAGAGCTGCACAAAAGGTCCATTGCAAATACAAATGTTACACTAACGTTAATATCACAAATTTAATACAAACATACTCATGTATATAAAAATATGCACTTACATCTTTTTGCCTGCCCTTCTCCTGTATTATTCTATCCAGCCTGACAGGATCAAGTTCTGAAACAGTCATTTCCGTGACATATTTCACTCTTGGACTTCTCTGGCCAACTTCCAGAGCACGTAGGCTTGACCAGTAAGCCTTTCTATTTTCTTCCTCACTTGATGATGCACCTGCCTTTGTGCATTCCACCTTCAGATCCATTTTTGGTGGATTTTGAAGAATACATGCTCCACCACCAACAGAATGTGGATGCATGACTCATTCTATCCTTGCCAGGTCAAAAAATTCCTGGGAAGTCTTGATGGGAGGGCAGTCTTGATGATGGGTTGGGTGCATGGCTTGATGACACTGGCATATATGCCACGCCCATGCACCTTCTCCATTTCCTGGTCGAAAACCCTTCCTATGGGTTTATTCCGAAGTCTTGACCACAACGTGTTGTCCTCTCCATCTGCAGCCCAAGTGATGAGGCCTTTGCCTATCGGGTCCAAACTTTCGATCAATTCCGCGGAACACTTTAACTTGAAGATTCCATCAACCCACGCGCGCTTCTCAAAAAAAATGTGGGTGATGAACTCTCCAAGCCTTGCATATTCCTGGACACCAATTTCGTAGGTTCGGCACTCGCGCACACCAACAAAGTCTTCATAGGAAGACATTTCGTGTATTACAAATAACCTGGAATATTCAAGTATAAATTTGTCAGCATACTAAACATGATACTTTTGTCAATACAGAGCAACAATTAGCGAGAATTCTCGCTACCAGCCTCAATAGGCTTTAAAATGAGGACATGGAATACATGGAATGCAAACAAGCACCACACACCGTCACATCACAGTTTTTAACTTTATTCAAAAAACTAATATCGAGTAATAATACAGCACTCATCCATTGTACAGTATATCACTTTTGTTCTATAATTTTTATGGCTTCCCCATAAAAAGCCAGGATTCTCCCTTATTGAAAACTGTTGAACCTCTGGGCGCGGCCATGTTTTACCAATCCATGTTTTACCACTCTGAAGGCGTGGGTTCGAATCCCACTTCCGCAACCGTTTTTTTTTTTTTTTTTTTAGAGCGTCCGCACTGCGGACGATCTACTACTTGTTTCAACACAGTCTGATTTCTGCAGGCGTGGGTTTGGATCCCACTTCTGCAATTGTTTTCCTTTTTTTTGTTTCTTCGTCCGCACTGCGGACACTACTACTTGTTTTAACCCGGTGAGCGATAATTATCGCTAACCGGGATTAGCGATAATTATCGCGCATCCCGATAAGCGAGAATGCTCGCTCAGCGATGCAAAAGCTCTTCTAACTCACGCACTGAATGAGGATTATTTTAATATTATTACAGCGCGATATGCAGAGGCAATATAGCCCATGCTATGCAGTAGTTCAAATGGATAAGAAAAAAAATAACCTTGATAAAGTATCTCGTAAGTAAGTAAGTACGGATATGTAGTATGTAATTATATTTATGTGATAAGTAAATATATTTAGTATAAATTTACTAAATCATACATATGTTTAACCAATTAAGATTGGAGCAATGATTCTCTCCTCCCAGCGCCCGCTGAGCGAGGATTCTCGCTTTGAAGGCAAGAATTTATTGCCACCATCACCCCTGGCAATAATCCTCACTAGCGTCCTTTCTGGACGCGTCCCGGACGCGTACAATTTTGAATCTTTTGGACGCGTCCATTCTGGACGCTCTACGGACCTGTACTACACGAGTCTTCCTGGGACGCGTCCTAACGCTTGCAAATGTGGACGTGTCCATTTCATCGTCCTCATACCGTCCCCTGGGGACATGTCCCCATCGGACCCTTCATGTACCAGACCACAAAGCGTCCCTTTTGAACGCGTTCATATTTTCGGGTGTTGGACTCTTAATTAGACGCGTCCTTTCAGCGTCCTTTTTGGACCTGCCCCACATTTTCGCGCTAGGTTTTCCTGGGGTTGTATGATGAATTGAGAGAAATTGCAAATTAGAGAATTCTGAAAATTAACCGTCTCCAGTTTATGTATCCCTACTTGAAAATTATTTTTTATCAAAATAAATATACAGGGTATGTATCGAAGAATTGCGGAGTTATTGTGGAGTCTGAGAAAATTTATTGGCGTGATTGATCTGAATTTTAAGGTGACTCATTTTATACAAAAACAATTTTCACGTAATCAGGAAATAAACGAGTTTTGAATTTAATAAACCGTTGAATTCAACCTGAGCAGTGAAAAAAAAATCGGCACACACTAATTGCAAAACGTTTTTTTCAGCACGAAACAAATTCACTGATTAAAAAATGTTGTATTGTATACCCACGATTCAGCAGACTATCGAATTTTTAAAAATGTTAAATTCAACTACATTTTCATGCTTATCAATACCAGCGTTGAGCGTTTTCCCTCGCATATGTCAAAACTCCGTCGTTACGAGTTATCTTGAATCTCTTATCATCAATTTCCGGCCATTTTTCCAGCACGGAGAAAACAGCCTCGAGCTGTTATTGAAAATTATACTAGAAAAAAATTTAAAAGCTTGCCACTGGGGTTTAGTTTCGAGAAGTGATTTGAATTCCTAGAATTCGGATAACTGACGGAATCAATCGGAAAATTCGAGAAATATGACGCGATATCAATCAAACGGAAGCATCATTTCGGAAGAGTTGCATGAACATATATCATTAAACTCTTCCGTCAAGATGTTCGTTTCAATAATTCAAATTTTTAAAATTATTCTAGGCACTTAAAAGCATAATTTAACAGGAACTACTGTTTGGAAGCCCGTACATTTCCTCGTAGTTCAGGCGGAGGAATTTATTTTTTTCACGTTGGATGCATTTGTTGCAATTTAATCAGGTTGACTAATTTCATGGCATTCTTTATACTTCAGAGGCGACGCTTTTCATCTGGAAGCGAATACTGGAAAAGGTGACTCTAACTATCTGTCAAAATCATGGATTCAGTGAGAGAAGGCTGAGGTCAGTGCGTGTCCATTTTTCCTGGCAACCTGAGCGGTGTCCCTAGCCAGAAGTGAGTGTGTGGGCATCATACAGGGTAGGTCCAAAAAATTAGATTTAATCTAATATCTTTGAGACAAAATTGGTTAACCATTTTCAGACTGAATTGCTTTCATTTACTTACCCATACAGTTGGCCATCTTTATAAAAAAAATGAGTTGTTTAAAAAAAAACCTTTTGGAGAATAAAATTCATGTTTTGGAAAAAAAAAGTTCCTCACATCATTGATTTTCACTGCAAATAAATCTCCTGTCAAAAGAGCATAAATTTGTGGAAGTCATCATTTTGAATTTCTAAAAATGTTGCATATGAGGCAAAGCAAACATTCTTAAAGAGAGCTCCAAAAAATCCTGGCTCAAATACTGGGAGGTGGTGAGAGTCATTAAATTTTTGTTTTAGAAACTTCCAGGGCCTGAAAAATTGCCCTCATTTTCCCCTTTGCTTACTTTTCTTAGGCTGAAATGCTACCAATTTTTTCTCATGACATTCTAGTTGATGTTTTTGTTTGATCTTTTCACTTGAGTGTTCTTGGGCAGTGTTCCCAACCCATGGTCTGCAGGAAATTTTCAGCATAATAAAGGCATCAGATGCTGTAATGAAGTCTGTTATTGGTGTCTGATAGTTTGGAAAGACAGTGGCAGTTGAAATTATCTGATTGAAATAAAAGTTGGGTTTTCCCTTGATAACACACAAGTATAATTTTCACCTGCTGAAATTTATTATTTCCAGTTTTCCTTCTATAGGAAACCTTTTTTAGGCCCAGCTTTCCAATTTTTTGAAGACATTGCACTATGCCTGTTTCACTGATTATAAACTCAATTTTTGAAATAAAAGTTTTGTTTGGAGGACTTTATGGTAGGGATTTTCTGCTGGTCAGCAAAGATTTTATGGAATCCTGCTGGTCTGCAGGAAATTTCATGGAAATATGCTGGTCCGCAGAAAATTTTATGAAAATTTGCTGGTCTTTGGGTCAAAAAGGTAGGGAAACACTGCTCTAGGGTACAAAATTTTGCAAAAATATCCTTACTTTGCCAGGGAAGGGTTGAACCTCATTTGCAAGTACAGTGAGACCCTGAGATGCGGAAACAATTGGTGCATCAAGATTGTCCCTAAGTTGAATTGTCCCTAAGTTAAGTCTTGTTTTCCTATAGACTTACATTACATAATTTTTTAATTGGTGTTTTATGGGAGAAATATTCTTCAGAATTCCCTGAAAAAATTGTTTGCCACATGAATTTGAATTTGTGAATACATTTTCAGCTTGATAAGAACATTTGGAGCATTAAATAGTGTATCTCTGTACTGTACACTGAAATGTTGGCATCTACAAAAATAACATGCAAGTGAAAAAAGTAGGAGTCCCTCTACGCTAGAGTTAATTTTTTTTAATTAGCTAAATGGATTGTAATTTAGTGAGAGAAATGCCCAAGAACTTTTCTTACATCAATTTTAGGGTAGGAAATATCTGTTTCTTGTAATTTGGCCTGAATTGTATTTGCAATTTTATAACAGAATGTCCCTATGTCAATGTCCTCATGTTGGGCCTTATTTATTGATTTTTCTGGGAAAATAAGTGTCCCTATGTCGAATTGTCCGCAGGTTGAGGCATCCACATGTGGGGGTCTCACTGTATTATGGTTGATTTTTCTGTTTCTTATGGTTACAGTTGAACCTGGATAACTGGAACCACCCTAAATCTAATATATACCTCCCTGTGTCAAATTATTTTCAAGCCCATGTCTGAATTCCCCAAGAAACGATGCTGAAAAGCTTCCCTAACTTGAAGGCTCCTCCCCCTCAAAACCTCCTTGAATCAAATTTTCTGTAGGCATTTTGGCTATTATTTTCTGCACACAGGAAGGAGAAAAGCAATGAAAATGTAATCATTACCTGTTTTCAAAGGAAGTGAAAAACTAATTGGGTAAATGAACCTTTGCCTCCAACTTCAGCATCCTTGAGAAGCAATGCAAGGCTCAGAATATCACCATTTACAATGTCCTGCAATTCTTCTTTTTTCCCCCCACAACAACAAAAATGCTGGTTTCACTGACTTCCAAATCCTCCCTTACTCAAATGTAACTTGTTGGTACCTTGAAGTTTGACTTGAAGAGGTTCAATTGTATCATTCATTAGTATCCTTTTAATTTTAATTTCATTTTTTCATTTGAGAGAGAGAGACAGAGGGGGTGGGGGTGGAGCTGGGTGGGCCAAGGCGTTGTGGGGGTGTGTGCTCGAGAAAAGGCGTTCGCCTAATTAAATGAAGAAGTTGAGCGGAATTCGGTGCCAACCGCGAGGATTCCCGCGCGCCGCCAACGCCTGCAATACTTGGCTCGCGGTTCCGTGTCAAGAGCTAACAGACGACCGGGCGCCGCGCCTTGACGTCATCACCTGCAGCTGCTCCTTTCTTGCTCCGTCTTGCTCCTGCTTGCTCGCGTGGCGCCACTTGAACCAAGGGGGGCAGGAAAGTGCCGCTCCCTTGTACAGGATAGGTTCCAGAAAATGATTAGTTAACCCTCCTGACTCTGGCAATTATTTTACTGTACAGTGAGATAATTCCACTTGACCTGCAGACAATTTGACATAGGGACACTTATTTTCCCATAAAAAATTAATAAAAGAAATGCCCAACATGAGGACATTGACTCAACATGGGGACATTTTGTGATAAAATTGAAAATACATTTCAGGCCAAATTACAAGAAACAGATATTTCCAAATCTTAAATTGATGCAAGAAAAGTTCTTGGGCATTTCTCTCACTCATTTACCATTGCTTTAGGTAATTTTAAAAAATTGCCTCCAGCATAGAGGGAAAATTATATAATGTAAGTCTATGGGAAAACAAAACTCAACTTGGGGACACTCTTGATGCACCAATTACGTCCGCATCTTGGGGTATCACTGCATAAAGCCAAGAAATATGGTATTGAATCAAGGTGCACTGTCGTGGACATCAGTTTTTTGGGTTGCAGTTTTTTTTATTTCAGCATGGAAATTGTCGCATTTTTTGCAAACAATTTCAGATGTCCCGTCCTGTTGTGCATAACTGAAGCTGGCCAACCTCTTTTACAAAAATAAAAAGAAGAGAGAACAGAAATGCAGTACTGTACAGTACATTATTTATACGCAGATTTACAGCAATCATATTTTCCCTGTAAAAATACCAGGTGAAAAAGAGGCGGCTCGAGATTTGAAGTAGTGAGAGTTAAAATGGGACCGAACTTGCGACTTCATGACATTTGAAATGTTTTAAAGGTTAAACTTCATACTGTTGTACGAAAGCCTTCAAGAATGGGGACTGACTGAATTGGCTTCATTCTAGCTGGACTTTAAATCATGAAATTTTGAGCCACCAGCTGGAGAGTGTTCACAAAGGATCCTGAAAATATAAGTTGATGCATCAATCATGCCTACGGATCCCTTTGCTAAATTGTCATGAATATAAAAATCTGTCCAACTTGAGTACAGTAGTGTACTTGCAGGGATACCAAGATATCCTTCTGGGTTTTTCAAAACTTGGATGTTTATGCATTAAAAGGGCTCTCAGGCTTTCAGCAGTGAAGTACAGTTTAGATTTAGTTTCTCATTGCTTTTTGAAAATGTCTTGGAGCCTTCATAATTTTATAGTGAATTGTATGCTTACAAATACCTGAGATAAAAGAAACAATTTTCCTGTGCTACTGGGAAAAACAAATCTCTCATAAAAGCCTACCAAAGAAGCAGAAAATCAATGGCACAACATACTCCATCACTGCTGAAGATGCGTTTTGTTGTGTGAGTGTTGTTTTTCAATGGCTTGTCAAGAATTGCATTCCAATATTCAAGACAGACAATAAGAAAGCTTCAATAAACCCAGTTTTGATTTAATTTTCATGAACATAAAAATCTACTGAAAGTTTCACCTAAACAAAGGGTTTTTCAACCAGTGACATGCATGCCACTGTTAGTACTGTACTGTACTGTACTTGGGTACCTGTCAGATGGTAAATGGAATTTCATCAGGATGGTGGCAGGCTTTTCATGGAATGCTACATTGGTGAAAAATTGTCTGGAGGAGAATCAACATAAAAGCATGAAAAGAAATATGAAGCAAAAACAAAAATAAAAACTGAGAAAGTAACCTGGGAAACCACAAACAAACACAACACAAACTAAAATACAGTATCTGTAACACCAGTACATTAGAAATCTGAATTTCAAGTAAAGTTGAACATCTCTAATTCAAATTTGAAAGGACTCCAACAATATTTCCCTTCAGAGTTTTTCAAATCAGGGATTAGGACCCTTATTTGTGCAGTTTAATCAATGATATTCTTTCCCAGTGATGTGCAGTTTATCTTTCATAAAATATCCCAAAAGTTACCTGATCCATTGTGGAACCAATACAGAAAGTAATTTGGTCTTGTTCTGTAAGTAGTCACAGATATGTTCTAAAAAGTAGCCCCAGTTCAACAACACAAAGAACATGGAAACATAAATTTAAGAGAGTTATATAGTCAACAAGTTGAGATTTAGGGAGGTCTAAAGAGTATTGCCCAGGGATTCACTGGAAATTCCAGTTGGAGAAGTTCTTGACTTTGGTGTAATTGACTTGAACTGAACATCATTTTGGGAAAATTTGAAACAAGTACCAACTATTGTTTCATACACTTGAGTTTAAATACCCCCCTTCCCCCAATAATACATTACACTAGCACTACCACATTTAGAACTTGATGTAACATCATTCAGAGAGAAAAATTGACTGAGGAGAACTGACCTTGAGGAGCTGATGGTCCATTAACCGAGGCACTTCCGCACAAATGCATCCACATCTCCATCCCATCCCACCCCCATTCCAGGGAATGCTGGGATGGGATGGGATGGGATGGGACAAGACCCAGGCAAAGGAGAGTTCTTTTTCCCCTCCCCCCCCCCCATTCCCCCCCCCCCCCCCCCCCCCCCCCCAGTCGGCTCCAGGGATCAATAACAGCTGCTTTCCGGCTTCTTTGAGTATGATTCCTTAGCCCGGCCAGACTTGTTGTTTAGAGCCTTTGAGATCAACCGCCGGATCAGTGATGGGAAGCTATAATCGGCCGCCTATAAAAGTGTGCTCAGAAGAGAAAAAAAAAAAGAATACTGTAGAATAGAAGCCAGGCCAGGGATCGATTCCTCCCTGTCTCTAACCCGGGAGCTCTCTTTCTCTCTTGCACTGAAGGCATCGCTGCAAATACCCGTGTTTCAAAAGCTCGCCATTATTTGGCTACATGCTGTATCAATGAAAAAGTGGTTCCATTATTTCTTGCATAGCCTTCAAGTCAGTTTTTATTTTAAATGCAAGTAAGGTAGGTCTTTTTTTTATTCCACAAGAAGTTGAAGCCAAAGCAGGAGCTTCATGATTCTTTCTGAAATGTTTGATAGTGGGATAATCAAGTTTTCTTCAACTGAAGTGTCATTAGGAGTGTTATGGACCAGTTTTCTGCTATTGATACCATTGTAGTTGAGCATGAGTTGAAGTTTTTATAGTCATATTCATTTATGATTCAAGTTATCTGAATAATACAGTAATCTTTGTTGGTAACTGTTGTCAAGCAATTGACACATTCAGCATTAGATGATATGAACAGATCAGAGGCTGTTTGAACATTTTATTTGCATCAAAACTGGTTGTGTGCATGTTTAGGAAATGGGATATATTTCTGTAAGTTCATACAGTAAACCAAAATCCTTTTTAAACATTTGCAACTACTGGGATATACTTATGTTATGCAGTCACTCTTACCATCTTTGAAAAGTTCTCAAAAATATTGTGACTAAGGTAAGCTCTTTTCCTGAAAGGTGTTTGCCTTGAAGGTGGGCTGTCAATAAAGGAAATGTAACTCTTGGTGGGAGATGGGACTGTGCTTACTCAAACATAACATTAAAAAATTGACTTTAACTTGATGTCTTTAAACAAAATTTGCTTGAAATATGGAACGCATTTTATCACATTCAGTGTTTTTCAACCATGTTGCTCAAATTTATGGCTCACTTACCAGTATAAATTTCTTGAATAATCCCAATATATATGTTATCTACATTTTAACCTTTTTGCCTTGAACTGAACATTATGGAAATGATTTTTAGTTTGGATTCTATATAATTCAAATTCCACGCATTGTGTTTGTCAAAAATAATATACAGTACCTGTCAAAAATAATTTACAGTAATTGTTTGAGAGCATACAAATTCAATTAATTTCCCATTGCTCTAAATACTGTACAAGGCATGTCTTGATATTTTGCATGGGCCAATTTTTGTTAAAAGAATGCTTGATAATGTATATGACAAAATGAGCAAATACAAAATGCATGTTTATGATGTCTGAAGTGAACTGCATCATGCCTTAGTTACTAACCATTATTTGAAGTGAGCATATACAATACTTATTTGTTAGCCATCATCAAAAACTTGCCCAGGTTATCTCGCAGCATTCAAATTTTCTTTGATGATCATCAAATGTCTACAAAAGCAGTTTCTTTTTCTCCACATTAAATTAACGCAGAGAGGATAGCCTGTTTGGGCACCAGCGCGGGGTTCCAACACGGGGCACATTTGTGGCGACTCCTCCGCAGCACCGCCTCCATGCATGTGTAACCCTGACGCGCCTGGGTTTCTCTTTGTACTGTATACACTGTACATGTGCCTGTGCCTGTGTACATGTGTGCTGGTTGCTGCTCACTTAATGCTTGTGCATCATCCTTCTTCTGTTCTTGCATTTGCTCCCTCCTCCACCCCATCCACACCTTATACCACACCAGGACTCAGCTATCAAAAACTAGCAGTATACTTCAGCAGTCTGACAAAAATGAAACTACTGAAAATCAGTCCATAATAGATACTGTGAGTTGAAGCTGGAATTGTGATTTCTGTCAAAAATATCATCTTTCCATGTACAGTATTTTAAAGGTAATACCATTGAACCTTGATAACTCAAACCTCCCCAAGTCAAATACCTCTATAAGTTGAATTTTTTCAGGTCCCCATCTGAATCCCTTCATAAAAAATACATTAAAGGAAAAGGCTTTTCCCCTCAAACCTCCAAAATAAGTCAAATTTTCTGTTGAGTATTATTTTCTTGATGCAAGAAAGAAGCAAGCAATAAAAACAGAAATTGATGTTTTTGAAATGAACTGAAAGACTCAATTGAGCAAATGAACTCCTGCCTCCAAGTTACCACTACTTGCAGTAAAATCATTTAAGAAGCAATTTAAACCCCAGAATATCACCATTTACAATTTTGGGCAATTCTTCTGTTTCCCAGAACAAAAGGGCTTTGTTTTTTTTTAGCTCAAACATCTATAATTAAGAACCTCACTAAGTTGAATTTCTTGCTGGTCCATTGAAATTTGACACAGAAAGGTTTGACTTGGATATTTTAAAACATAAACTACTGAATTTGCCACACTTCAGTATACATTCAAAAATTCCAAAAAATCTGAAGTACAGTAGGTTGAATAAAAAAATTAAAAAAAAAAACTACCCTTTCCGGCGAGTCTGGGGCTGGCTGGCATGCCTGGAAAGCGGCGCAGTTTGCTCTCAGCCGCCGCCGCCAGTCCGCCAGGCTCATTCCCGCCCGGCGCGCCGGCTGGTCCGCGTCTCTCCCACGTTCTTATACTGTACATACTGTGCTGTAACTTCGAATGTCGCGGGTGGGGAACGCTTGAGTACGCGAGTCCGGTTAGTGTGGCTGGCCGGCCGCTGGGGGGCGCCGCTTCGAAGCGAGTTTCTTCCTATGGTATTCAAGTGTAGTGTTTATCGGTGCCTGGTTATTTGTGGTCAGAGTTTCTTTTGTGGTGTGCTGTGCTGATGTATCCTGCTTGTAAGTGCCGGTGGAAGTGGAAAAAGAGTGCTCTAGAATTGATCCGCTGGAGTTCAAGTGATACTGTACATGAAGGAGTTGCTTCTTGATTTGTCTGTGTGCCTGTGTCTGGGAAATTATGATATCTTCCAGTTGTGAATTGGAATGCGTCATTTATACACTGCCCCCCCCCCCACCTCTGCTATGGATAGTTACATAGTGCATGCATGGGAAAATGCCACACAATTGGTTTTTAGAGTGAATGAGGTTCCTTGTAAAAGGCAACCAGTGTAGTGTGAATGACTATGCAAGCTGTTGTATAGAGACTAATATTGGGTGTGTCCAAGTTCTATGCTGTGCCCATTTTTGGTTCTGTGTAGGTTCATATGTGGCTGGAGAAAAGTGCTGTGGATTGGCTTGAGATTCCAAGATGTGCAGTATTATACAGTGGAACCTCTGCAAGTCAAATTTCAAGGGACCAGCAAATAAATTCAGCTTAGAGAGGGTTTGAGTTGGGAAAACAAATGCTTTTTTTGTGGGAAACATAGAATTGCAGGAAATAAAATAAATCTACTTAAAAAAAAAAATTGGGAAATGTAATTCTGTATGGGTGGACTCTCTCTGCAATCATCTTGTCTACAATGATTTTCTCCATGTAATGGATTTTTGTGTGGTCCCGCAAGGTTCTTTCCCATGTTATGTGGGTTTTCTACAAAAAAATTCTTGCTAAAACCATTTTTTTCTGGTCTCTTGAATTTTTTGTAGAACAAGTCCACCTGTTTTGCTTTAGTTACCTCTTCTAATCCACTCACTGGTCAGTACAAATAAGAAGAAAGATAGCACAAGAAGCAAAATTAGCAAGAAAATACCAAGAAAAATTATTGGAGTTTTTTCTTTCTACAGATTGTCAGTGTGCAAGTTGTCTGGGAATCAAGAAATATCCTGTCACCTTTTCCCATTAAAGTAAAAATGCAACTGAGAAGAATTCCCTGTGTACCAAGAAAGTAAGGATGCAAAAATTCCAAATACTGGGACTTAAAAAAAGGGAATGAAAATCAGGGGGAAGGGGGCTTGACCATTTCGTTTCGCTTTGTTTTATGGAGCTGGATCACCACACCGCACCATCGGTGCCGTTTTTTGTTTTATCATGGCGCAGGGTGGCTATATAGGCCGGTAATTGCTCTCCTCTGTGCCGAGCCGTGCTGCGCCGTGCCACTCCACACGAATCCAGTTGCCGGTCAGACGGTGCTCCAGACACCAGTGGTGCCTCAACTGCGCCGTTTCCCGCGCGTCTGGGGCTGGCTGGCTGGCTGGCACGCCTGGAAAGCGGCGCAGTTTGCTCTCAGCCACCGCCGCCAGTCCGCCAGTCTCATTCCCGCCTGGCGCGCCGGCTGGTCCGCGTCTCTCCCGGGTGAAGGAGGCTTTCGTTATCGAGTCTGAAACTGTACCGCTTTGCTTGTGACCGTAAATTCGCTATAGTGATGCAGCAATACATGGCTGACTGACACTCAAGCTGCAGGTGAATGGCAAGTGGTTTCTTGAACTGCAACAGTTTCAAGCAGCGTTTTTGTCAATCAGTTCCTGCATACTGTATTCTGAAAATTGTATCTATATATATACAGTATGTTCATCGCGCTTCATTGAGCTAGTGTGACTGTTGTGCTGTGACGTGTGCGTGCTGTTGATCCCGACTCCTGGGTTTTATTTCTACGACCATTTTGTTTATCGGCGACTCCGGATGAATAAGGTGCGCCGCGTTTTTTTTTTTAAATTTTATTTATAACACATGTGTGCGGGAAAACAACGAATTCGTCTTGGACAAGAGGAAAGCATTACAATGAAAATAAATTGATTGCAGTATAGTTGAAACTCTATAGCTCGAATACCTGTCCTATGTCAAATTCCTTCAAAGCCAAGAGCGCTGAAAGCCTGAATAAATCCAAGGCTTCCCTACAACCCCTCTCAAACCTCCAGAATTGGAATTTTCCCGTGGGCCTTCTGGCTATTACAGTATTTTATTAACACTGGAAATAGAAAATCAGTGCAAATGTGAATTGATGCGGTTTGATGAAAGGGAGTGAAACACTAATTTGGGCAAATAAACCCTTGCCTTAAACTTCAGCAACCTGTCAGTTCGTCCTGGAAGTAATTTAGGGCCCAGAATATCACTAATTAACTATGTCCTAGCTGTAATTCTTCCTTCTGTTCCCCTGCAAAAATGCTTGTTTCCCCCTAACTCAAATCCTCCCTTAATTCTGGTCCCTTGAAGTTTGACTCAAGGGGGTTTGATTGTGTTTTATATGAGTTCAGTTGCGTCTCATACGACGAACCACGTTTGTTCCAAGGATAGAGTGCATGGTTTGTCATTCAAGACTGACTGACATGATGTGTGATCACTGTGTTTGTGTGTTTTTCGTTGGATGTCAAGGGAGAGGTTAGGTGTATGCTTATATTTACAGCTGAATTAAATTTCAAAATATGGTTCGCAGCTATAGAAATACGCAAGTACCTATTGCACTGATGCATTGTGTCATCTCTTATTCGGTGACGCGTTTTATTCGATGATCTGTTTTTATTATACAGTACTTTACTTGTACACTAAACGCAAGACATTTAATTTTTATGCTTCTCGTCGAGGTTATTTTTGTATTGAGTACACAGTAGTTTCACTGGAGGGGGCATTTCTATAAACCGTTGTTCTTACGAGGTTCGTTTCTCTGGTAACGGTCGTTTTTAAGTCGATTTTAAAATGGAGTTAAACGAAGCAACCGCGGTTTCGGCTTTGTTGCGAGAGTTCGTGCAACGAATGTGTACCCTATAATCCCCCAGGGCCTGGGTTCTTACGCAATTTTGGCTTCGAAGGCGATTTGGGACCAACAAACATCACTGCAATACTGTAGTTCGACAAGTGATAGAGAATTAGGGAGCCATAAAAAAAGAAAACCATGGGCTTTCGTAGAACACCGGGTATTTCGCCAAGACTGCTATAAATTTATCTTAATAACGCCATACTAGATTTGTAGAATGCACAAGCTTCTGCGGTGAAAGGCCAAAGAGCTCAGAGAGTTAATTGCTTTATAGGTTTGCATCTGAATGACGATACTTTATACAGTATTTGTGAGATTGTTTCTTCCTTTGTTTGCCTGTAATGCAAGCAGGAAATTGAGAAATTCAACTCACAATACAGTTGTGAGTTCAAGTTGTTTTTTATGAGGTGCTGTGTTTATTTGTGCTATTTTTTCAATCAAAAATGCTGACCGTTATCCAAATTGAAGCTCCTTTTTATTCTTAAAAAAAGTGCAGTACTGTACTGTTTCTTCACTCTGTAGTGATTAACAGCAATTGCTGGTGATATTTTCGCCTTGTTCTTAGTTCGAAACCTATCAGTTTTTTTTCTCGAATAAATGATGATCGAATAGCCATGGTATCTCTGAAACTATTGATGCGAAAATTCTGAATTCATTTTGAGAGAATGCTGATCGAACATGTTTCAACATGCATGTGTTAAATTTCACGAATGTTGAATATGTAGTAATTTATTTGTAAAATTTATGAATTCTAGAAACAAGAAAATTTGAAACGTGTTGGTTTCTTTTCTCAAACGATTTTCAGAGAATGGTAATTTTGGCTGACCATGTTCTTTCGAAATCAGTTCCCAATCCATTGTAAACGGTATTCAGTCAAATACTGTATCACACGACCATTTTTTAGACACTCACGAAGTACTTTGCAATGTTGAAAAAAAAAAAAACCGGGAAATAAAATGCTTCAAGAACCCATGTTTAAACTTGTACAGTACAGTATTTGAGAAGCGTAGTCTATGCTTCCTTGCCAGAATTTCGAAAAAAGTTTTACGTGGCCTTGAGTAAATTGAATACTTTATTACAATTTTAAATACTGTATTCGATATTTTCTGAAACTTTCGTGCTTTTTTTTATAGACAAGCTCTAAGTAGCATTGCTATACTTTTCTTCGAAATTGTCTTTTCTCTGAAAATTTGAAAGCCATGAAAAACGACGGAAAACGGAAGCCACTCGATGATTTTTGTGGAATCCCGCGAATCAATTGATTGTTGGAAAATGGGAAAATGAAAGGATTGGAATTTTTGCTGAATCTTTCCCGAAATCAAGCTCTGTTCGCGAATGATGGAGTGTTGGGGCACGAAAATGCCGCGGAATCGCGTAGTTTTGTGGATGTACATTAACTGAGCCCGAATCGTCATCAGTGTTGGTGCTCCATAAAAAGTGAACGTGTTTCAGAAACAAAAGGGAGCAGAAAATAAAAAAAATTCAGCATCGACTCTCGTCATCCGTATCGGGTCAAGTACAGTCAGGAACTATACTGTCAGTTCCGTTGGTTCCGAGTGGTGAAGAAAAAGTGGTCGGAAAACGTGGTGCTAAAAATCTGTGGTGCCGTTTCTTCGGGGCATGAGCCCCGATTGCGGCGTCCGTTGCCTTCTTCGTCAGCGTCGTCGTCGTCGCCGCCGCCGTCGTCGTCGCCCTCTTCTCTCTCTCCCCGCCCATCATCATTTCGGAAGCCCCACTGAGTCAGCATGGATGGCATGGTGAGGCCAATGGGCGCCGCGGCGCCACCGCATCTCAAGAAGGTCCTGCGCAGCTTCCAGTCCTCAGCCATGAAGTCTTTGCAGGGCCCAGTGGGTGTCGAGGCCTGGGCTCGAGTCGGCGGTGGCAGTGGTGCCAATAACAACGACGACGATGACGACGAGGCAGAGGAAGAAGAGGAGGAGGAGGAACAAGCGTTGTGTCTTATTGCGCCACCGGGTGGTACTAGCAGTGGCGGCAGTGGTGGTGCGCATCGGCGTTCGGCGCCAGTGCTCACGGCGCCTGATCCGAGTGTCGGCGAACGGACTGAGACGCTGCTGGAAAACGAGGTCATCACTTGCTTCCGCGTTGGCGGAGAGGATCGGTGAGTTTTTCTTCCCCAAATTTTTTTCTTTTTTTTATTGTTATGCGAAAATCAGATTAAAACAAAATGAAAGCATAGAACAGCCATGAGCTAAGTGCGAATATGAACGTTTGCAGTTGCGAATTAAAGACGCTGACGATGATCTGAATTTCGACCATTTCGTTGATAGTTTTTCCCGAAAGATTCCGCGTTCAAAATTTTTTTTACATTGCTTATTGTCATTAAATCGGACTAATCAATTTTCTGACGTGAAACTGTCGAGCTATTTTGGGCTTAAAATCTCGAGAATTCGCTCGCACAAATGATGTGAAACATTTTTGTTGTTTATTCTGTAAACTTTAAAACCCGAATGTGTATTTTACGTCGTTTCTGACAGATGATACGATGAAAACAGGAAATTGTAACCAATGCCAATTCATTTTTCATTCCGTTGTTCCGCTATCCAGATCATGATTATCTTAAAAAATTTTCACTGTTTAATTTTGAACGTGTTCGGCCTTTGATGTTGAAATCCATGAATTATTCGAACACGCGCATGTTTCGATGCCAAATAAATTATACACATTTAAAAAAAAATTCACGATAAAGGAAAAACGCGCTGTCGACAGGCGAAAACGTACTCGAAGCTCCTTTCCAACTAAAAAAAAAAATAGTACTGTATTTTGAAAAATTGAAGCCAATTCTGGTTCTTTTCCTGCTGATTTCTGGCATTTTACAACTTCTTCCGTCCTGGACAAATTCACAAATGAATTATGCCGGTGCACCTTTATGATATCAAAACTCACGCCAACTTCAAAAATAATATCCGTTCCTTCACGGTTTATAATGCAACTCCTGGAATACAAATAATCGTGATTTAAATTGTGATTTAAATGATTGTGATTTTGGTTCTTGATTTAAAAAATACTGCTTGGTATTTGTAATCTTTTTTGAATATCGACCAGTCGTAAACTTATTCATCAATCACCGTTTTCCCCACAGGGAAATAATGAATCCATAAAAAAAATTTTGCTCTGGTCAATAAGATGAAATAACTCTGTTTCAGCAAAGCAAATCAAGCCTGGGTGTCCATGCCTCAAAAAATACATTATAACGCATAAAAGTGGCATGCGTCTGAAACAATTTTCGTGTGCACGTAATCTCGACGTTTCTAATGATTGAAAAAAAAAACAAACAAAAAACAAAATATATATGCTTGCATATCGAGTGACTTAAGGACGAAAGGAAAAAAGAAATAAAACAGGGATTAAGAACAGCGTGGAATTTGATGAATGATTCACGTCGGAGAATCTCGGCGCCTCTGCTCACTGCCACTCGACGTGTGCTGGGGGCTTGTGCGTCACGTCGATCAGGATCCTGGAGATGCCAGGCAGCTTCTTCAGCGTTGTCACGATTTCCTTCATCGCCTGTTTACCACCCCGAAAAGAAAAAAAATATTGTAAGAAAACAAAACGAGATTCGATTAAATGTCTATGTTTTCCGCATTTTAATGCACATATGATCTTGGTTGATACGATGTAAAACAAATTTTGATGAATGGGAACCAATCTTGGCTCATTTTCATGGGGGTTATTTTTTTTTAATTTGCGGAAAATGATCGATTTTATGCATTTGAAGGCTCATACAATGGTTGGTTTGATAATGAATGGGAATCCATCTTGGCTCCTTTCCATGAAGATAATTTTCTATTTGTCGAAAAGTCGTGGCTCATTGTCATGGAGGTACAGTAATTTATTTTTTATGTGCCAAAAATGATGATTTTTAGCACTTGAAGGCTCATGCAATGGCTGATTTGATTCTTTTATTTAAATGGATGAGAATCCATCTTGGCTCCTTTCCATGAAGATCATTTTTATTTGCCAAACATTCCAATGTTTCTGCCTTGTAATCCCCGTAAAATAGCTGATACGGTTTTTTTCTTTCAAATATATGAATATAAATGAATTTTGGCCTTCTTTTTCATGAAGCTTCTCCGCGTTCCAGATCATTATTTTTTGAAAAAAGGATAATGTTTCTGCATTTTAATGCACATACAACAGCTGATACGGTTTTCTTTCTTCAAAGAAATGTATAGGAACCAATCTTGGCTACTTTTCATTCTGCTTCTCCAAATTCCAGACCATTAATATTTGCCAAAAATGAATTTGCAATCGAATGCAGAAAAAAATCGGCTTTGCGATTTTAAACGCATTCATCAAAAACAGCTTTTAATGTTGAAATCCGTGAATTATTCCAAGACAAGCATGTTTCGATTTTGAAAAAATTTCACACATTTTTTAAAAATTCACGAAGAGAAAAAAAACATGCTTTTCCCAATTCCCATGAGCGAGACAATTTAGCGCAGATTTCAACATAAACGTAGTAGGAAGTGCAACTTGAATCGGCTTGTGACCCACCGTTGAAAATCCATCAAAATTTCGTTGAGTTACAAAATTGTTGTTATAACTTGACTATTTTGCTTTCTTCAATACCCTCCTGCTTGAGCGGATCAAATTCCACCTGAACTTGGACGAACCTTCGTTGAAGCTTGTCGAAAGTTCTCAAATCTTCCATTTAGCAAGTAGAAAGAAAACATATTTTATTTTCGCCATTTGAAGTAAATTCTGTTACTTTTTTAAAACTTGCAGTACAGCATTGAAACGGATAAAAGCTTGCGTGACCCTGTTGAAAAATCATCAAAATTGCTTATTGTAACAAACTCGGTGTCATAGTTGAATTTATTTCTTTCGTCAATAACCCTCCTGCTTGAGCGGATCGCATTTCATCAAAACTTGGATGAAACCTGCGTTGAATCTGGTCGGAAGTTTTAAAATCAAATCTTCCATTCAAACAAAAAAAGTTGAAATTTAAAATGCATCCCATTTTCGGCGCTCGGATTAAAATGCCGCTGGAATCGTAACTACAGCATTGGGACGGATAAAGCTGGTGACCCCCATATGGGAAAATATATAAAAAAAAATTTTCTTTTAAAATTCCTTCCGCTTGAGCGAATCCAAGTTTCACCTGAACTCGGACGAACCCTCATAAAACTCGGTCGGAAGCTTCAACTCAAATCCTCCATTCAATTAATCAAAAATTTTTTAAATTCTACTTCTTGGTGTTGTTCCGACTCACGTCATTGGGTATATCTTTCCCCGGCATGGCGGCATGACCTGACATGAGGGTGGGCGAAATGAACGGCCGGAGAACGATTGACCGGCGAACTGACGGCTCCCCGCTCAACAGCCCGCGATCAAAGTGGATCGGGATCAAAACCACCGGCATTTGGTCCACCTTGTTGTAAACTCCTTTCTGTCTCAGCACCTGAGGGGGGGGGGGGGGGCATGTTTCATTGCATTGTTCATCAGGGGATGTTGAGAAGTTTTATTACCTCGTTAATGTGGGATTTCGAAAAAATTACGGCGTGATGTTGAAAATGGGTTGCGGCTTGGTTGGGACAGAAACTGGTTTAAAAGAAATGGGTTGGGTAATATTGTGTGCATGAGCATACTGCTGCTTGATGAAGCTCATTTGTAACAGCGATGAAATGTTCGTGATCATCATCATCTGAGTTTTACAGGACACCGGGGGCATTTCAAAAGTTGGTAAAGGCATTATAATTGAGAAGTTCGTGCGACGTATAAACTATAATCGAATGCCTCGCGTTTAGGCCGCGTCCGATATTTTTTGTTGTTGATAAATTTTGTGCCATTCGACAGTTCATTTTTCCAAGGAATTATCCGCAAGATTTTCCAAGCTAGAGATGGTTTCTGTTCGTTAATAAAAAAAAGTGGACCTCAGGATGAAAAATTATTTGCTCCAAGAAATTTTCACTCCCTGGCCCAAAATCAAACCAAAGTTTGGGTTAACGTACTGTACAGTACTTCTTTCCAGCAAACATCCCTCAGTTCACGAACGAAACTTCAGTTGACAATGGCGGGTTCAGTATGATCGCAAACAATGAATTTTGATTTTAATTTCAAAAGCCTGCGTCATGGCATCTTATTGCCATTAAGTTCGCGTTTTTCGATTTTATCCTGCTGAAATTGCTTTTATTATTGTGCAATTTGTTGCTCTTCTATGATTTGTGTTGTGATCTGAGACCAAGTGTTTTGAACTTCGCACCTGAACGACTTCGGAACACGTTTTCATGCAAAATACAGTTCTGATTTTGCTAATGAATTTTTCCCCTGCATCTAAAGGGAAATCGCGAAGAAATCAAGGCAGGTCAATCAGCTAAGCTGCGAAGGGATCATAAAATTACTTCAAATTTTTGTCAATTTGTCTTTTCTGAGCTCCAATCCAGTTGAAAGTCGGGTCAGTAAAAATTGAGAACAGACTTCTAGGTCCCTAAAGACACATCACTGCACACTCGGTAGAGCACATGGCGACTGAGTAAAATTACTCCAAGTCACGCGATGTAGAAAAAAAATCCCACGTTTAAAAAAAAAAAGAACCGGTACACATTCTATTTCTAAAAAAATAATAAAAAAAATACTTACATCGTGAGCCAAATAATCGGCGGCGCGAACCATGTCATAGTTATGACGCGTCATGTAAGTGGGCGTTATGTCTCGGATGATGTGTGGAACTTTGCCGCCAAATGCGTACGCCACTCGATTCACGTCGTGGCACACGCGGCAAATCATTCTGGCCATGAAAAAGACGTCCTCCCATTTGGGCGACAAGTCCTTGTTGTCCGACAAGGCGCAAGCATAATAATAGGTCTTTTTGGGACCCTGCGAAAATGAACGCATCTGAATTTTTCATCTGAAAATTTTTGATGAAATCCTATCCCCGGGTAAGACGCCCACCCCATTTTCAGTGACTAAAAAACTACAATGCAGTATTTCAAAAAAAAAATGAGAGACCACAGAATTCAAATTTGAGCATGAATTCCTACTGAATTCAATTAATTTTCAATTTTTTTCTAACATTTCCCATCACATTCCAATATGGAGCGCTCCTCCCCTTTTATTTCCTCTCAATTTTCGTGAAAAATGTGCGCGTGGTACTTGAGTAAATTCTGTAAAAGCTCACAAATTACACCTGCCAATTGTTCTATTTGATTCAAGATAATCACATCTTTCTAACCTACGTGAAGGATATGCCAGAATATTTGTGTGAAGAGAAACAATTTCATAGAATGATGGTCCGTCAAAAAAAATTGGCAGGGAAATTTGAACGGCATCATCATTTTGCGGGGAAAATTCATCAACAGTTGTACTGGAAGTTTTATTGGTAAATGAAGCTTCACCTCGAGGTAATTTTAATTTTGACTGAAGTTGGATCTGCGAGTTGAACTCTGCGAAAAGCTACATCACAGAACTGCATTTTTCTAGACGTTCTGAAAAAAAATATCGTTGCCAAAATTTCTGACGTAGAGATCTGGACCTGATTAGGAACTAATGAATACTTTTTAGTTTTTTCCGAATCCAGCTATCGAAGTACATAAAATAAAAATTTCACAACTCTTCCAAAAATTTTGCTAGGATAATAAAATTTAAACAAAAAATTTCGGGAAACCTGAATATAATCGTGAAATTTCTTTTCGGGAAAATCCTATGCCGTCCGAATTTCCTTTCTAAATTCGAATCGTGTTTTGCTAAACAACTCGGATACTGACAAAACAAGCAAACAGTACGACTTGAAAATTTTGAAATTGCTGCCTCTTTTCTTCTCATCATTTTAGGCATTATTTCATTAAATGAATAAAAAAAAGAATAAAGAGGTTGACTTACGTGCATGCCAACAACTTCGAGTGGCATAACAGTTGCCACAAATTTGCTTCTGGCAGCCACGGTCTTCATCTCCTTCCTGTCCTCCTCATCCGTGGCTCCGAGGATGAGGCTCATGAGGGCGTGGTCTGACTTGACCTTGTCAAACTCGGTGACACATTTGCACAGAACCTGGGTTTCGGCAAAGTGCCGACCCACGTGCACAAGGTGCATGGACACCAGTCGCAACGCGATCCCGATCTCGCTGATGGTTTTTTTTTTTTTAATTTTTCCGTTGGATTTCCGTTTGATTTTTTTTTTCCGCGACGTGAAATATCACGAACAGTGTGTTTTTTTCATGTGTGGTACACATGCGGAGGGGGAAAAATAATCAGAAGCAGGAAAATCTACATTATTTTCGGTCGAATCTTAGTTTTTAATATTTTTACGACCTCCGATCCAGGAAATTCCGTCAAATAAGGATTCCCATCGAATAATATGTGAGTTTAAAAAATTCGGAACTTTCTTCTGGCTTTAAAATATCACCATTCGTCACATGATTATATTTCACGAGAAGAAGTTGTATCCGAAGAGAGACATCAAAATTTTCAGTATTATTATTATTACAGTACATTACTGCATTAGTACAGTGAGACCCCTACATGCGGACACCTTGAAATGAGGACAATTCGACATAGGGACATTTTTCAATTAAAAGGGCATGCAAAAAGGCCCGATATAAGGACACTGATTCGACATGAGGACATTGCAGGATAAAATTGCCAATAAATTTCACAAAAATTGACTTTTGTTTGGCTTGATTGCGAGAAACATGCATTTTTATCCCTAAGATTTATGTAAGAAAAAAGTAATCCTTGTCATTTCCATCATCCATTCAGCTAATTTAGAAAATTGCCTATTGCATGGAGGGACTTCCTTCTCTCTTTGTGAGTTGAATGTTATTTTTGTAGATGCCAACATTCATTTCAGTGTCTCAAATGTTCTTATTGCGTTGAAAATATAATCACTGAATCAAATTCAAGTGGCAAACAAATTTTTTTCGTGGAATTCTGAAGAACATTTCTTCCATAAAACACCAATTAAAAATTTGATGATGTAAGTCCATAGGAAAACAAGACTTGGCTTAGGGACGATTCAATTTAGGGACACTCTTGGTGCACCAATTACGTCCGCAGCTGGGGGTCTCACTGTAATAATGATGATAATAATAATAATAATATGGACTGACCTCGGGAAAGGGTGCTCAGTCATTTGCTCATTAGACAGCCCGATGTCTTTCCCGACCTGCACGACTTCCTTCTTGTGGAACTCGCCCACGGGCTCAATGATGCGGTCCTCGTGTCGGTACTTTCGCTGAACGTCCACGTTGTTGGAGTGGGACTTGCTCACCCGGGCCGCGTGGGCCGCCAAGTGCCCGCCCATGTCCAGAATGTCCGACCTGAGTGACCCGAGCCCGATGCACGCGTCGTTCGACCCGCCGAACTTCTCAATCAGGAATTCCTCGGCAATGTGGAACAACACGTCGCGGCAAATGACCCGCTTGTCCTCGGGTTCCGTCTGGTCCACCATCCACTTGGTCTCTCGCCGCCGCTCGGCGGGGTTCGCTCGGTTCGGGATCGTCGTCTGGGCACTTTTCAATTAAAGTAATAAGGATCATCATCATCATCATCATTATCACTACAGTGCAGTTGAATAATTCCAAGTCGAATTTGATGGAATAAAAAAAATCAAAGACTCGACATGTTTTAAAGTTTGAGAATTTTGCTTCATTTCGATAGGTTTATCAATGGAAATTATTTTCTGAAGAAATAATTATTACTCTTCATTAATCATAAATATGCTACTACTGTATACCTTTCTGGAAGATGCACGATTCCTCGTGAACAGCATGAATAAAATAAATTTTAATCTTCTCTCATTTTTCTGGAATGCTGTTCAAGGTAGCTGTTCTGAAATTCAGCCCCAATATTCAATGGCAAAAAGACCTTGGAAATTCGATCAAGGGAGGTTTGACCCAAAAATGAAATTTCGGATCAGGGAGGTTTTGAATTGGGTCATTGGACTTGATGAGGTCCAACTACATTTGCGTTTTTCACTTTTTTAAAGTAAGGCAGCTCTTTCCACAAAAGATACACTAAACCCACTTCATATTTTCACGTACCCGAAATGTACATATAGTTGAGATATACAATACTGTACTGACATTTAAGTCCGCAGTAGGACGAAAAATACTGACTGCACGATTTTAAAATTAATTTTCATCACGTCAAATTTTAGGGAAAAAGGAAGAGATCATTCCAGGCATGAATCGTTCAAATAAATTGTTTTTCTTTGTTGTTACTTAAGAAGAATTCACGTTCACGAAGAAACCCTGACGAAAAAATTGTCCTTTCGTGAAATCCAACAAATGGAAAATTTATCTTCAAGTTTTTATGCTTTTTCGAATTTCAGCACTTACCAATAAAACTATAAAAACAGTACTGTTCAAAAGGGGTCCTAGTTACTGATCGACGCGCGAAAATATGACAGCCCTTTGCATAAAATACTTTCATCTTCATGCGTCTATTTAAAATTTGTTTTATAAATGTCGTCGTTGGTCGTGCAAATTGAAGTCAAAATTAATATTTAAAAATGGGAATCATCCAGAAGAGAATTGTATGAATTTAAATTTTTGGGTTGCTTTGCAGTGGAGGGTTAATTTCTTGTTTTGCTTTTTTAAATCTCGGGGTATTCAAGTTCAACCCGAGGTAATCGTAAATGTATTGCCTTTAAAATCCTACGAAATTTGTGAATATTTTTTCGCTGAAAAAAAAAAAAAAAAAAAACAGAATGAAGAACACTGTACCGTACAGTACCTGTAAAATCCTACTAAATTTGTGTATAATTTTTCGCTGGAAAAAAAAACTAAACAGAATGAAGAACACTGTACCATACAGTACTGTACCTGTAAAATCGCGTGAAGGCGTTTTGAATGCTGTAGCCGACCCCGATTTTCTCCAGAACATCTTTCGCCTTCTCAAAGCCGCCCTTTTTCTCGAACCCGGTCTCCACGAGAAGGCAGTACATTTCCTGCGCCCCGATGCACTTCTTGAGGATCATGGCGGCCACGGTGGAGTCGAGACCGCCGCTGCAAAGCATGAGCACCGGTCGTCCGCTGCACTGCTTCCGGATCCGGTCCATGGCCTTCTCCTCGCGCTTGGCAATGTTGAAGGTCGTCTTCAATTTGGCCATCTTGAAAAAGTTGTCGAGCATCTTTTGGCCCTTGGGCGTCACGATGACTTCGGGGTGGAAGTGGAGTCCGTAGAGGTTCTTGGACACGTCGGCGACGCCGATGACGCGTTTGCGCCAGTGAGCGATGGCTTTGAGGCCGACGAGTTTCTCGACAGTGTCGCCGTGCGTCACCAGCGCCAGTTCTTTTGATTTGCATCCCCTTTATTGAAAAATAATTTTTTTCAGACAGGGAATGATAACGTGAGAACCGACCCCGAGATGCGGACGTAATTGGTGCATAAAGAGTTTCCCAAAGTCGAAATGTCCCTAAGTCGAGTCTTGTTTTCCCATAGACTTACATTGTATAATTTTTAATTGGTGTTTCATGGAAGAAATATTCTTCAGAGGCCTGAAATGTATTTGCAATTTTATCACAAAATGTCCCTGCGTCGAGTCAGTGTCCTCATGTTTGGCCGTATTCATTAATTTCTTCTGGGAAAATAAGTGTCCCTATGTCGAATCGTCCGCTGGTCGAGGCGTCCGCATGTGGGGGTCTCACTGTAATTTGCTTCCATTATTAATAAGTCTTGCGCTAACACCTCATGATTACTGTGTTATTACGCTTCGAGTCCACCTACCAAATATTTTAAAGATTGTGGGTTCATGGTTTCCATCAAATTATGTAAAAAAAATAATAACGGAACCGATCCGTTTCAATCGTAGATGCTCGATTATATTTTCAATGTAGGCAAGAACTGGTTCTATCTTCGCGCCAGTTCTTTTGATTTGCATCCCCTTTTTGTTTACAAATAAATTTTTTTTTGTTTCAGACAGGGAATTTTTATATCTGCACTAAATGGCAGTGCAGATTTATTTCTGCAAATGTATCGTTGCAAATAAACAAAATTAACCCTGATGCAAACATCAGGGCGCATCTTGTATACAATTGAGTCTCAAATTTAATGACGCTCCAAGACTCGAAAGGCGAAGTAAATCTGACTAACGCATACTTTTGCGCAGAAGCGAAGGTAAGTACTTGCAGTACTTGATTAATTGCCTACAAGATGCGCCCTGACGCTTCGGAGTCCCTTTTGGTAGAAAAAGGTGCCTTTTCTAGATTCTTCTTCACCCGAATAAGTTGTACAAAAATTAATGAAACTAAAAAATAAAAAATAAATAAATAAAAGAGAACGAACTTGAATAGTTCGAGGCTGTCGTCCAACACGGCGTCGATTACACCCGTCTGTCGCCCACCAGCTGTTCGCACAGACCCGTTGTACGTTTTTATCAGCATTGACATGCCATAGTTGAGCCCTATTTTGTTTCCGGTGGCGACAAGACGAAGGCGGGGAAGAAAAAAAAACCGAGTGGCTCATTAAAATATTCGTCGTTGGACGTGTTTATTTATTTCAATTTTGGGGGCATAATTACCTAGAACGGGGACGCCGAGCGAAAAAATGCCGGGGTCGTACCAAGGAGAGTCGAACGTGTTGATGCTTCCGGCGCCTCCGGAAACCAACAATGCTCTGTAAAAAAAAAGGGGGGGGGAATAAAAAGGCCATTGCTTCTGTGGCTGCAAATAAATTCCCGGGGACCCAGGCAAAGGTTCGAATAATTTATGCATACAATTATATTAGGTATTACGATGTGAGAAAGTCCTCAAAATATTTATTATTTTTGCGATTAAACGCTATCCATCTTTCACATAGCCTGAACTACTGTACGTTAGTCAAGTTTAATCCAGAAGGTTTCCATGAAAGATTTACTTTTTGGCGACAGGCTAAAATATGTTACGAAGAAATAGTTGAGCAGTTTGGGGGGGGGGGGGGGGGGGCAGCAAAACACGTGTCAATCGTCTTCTTTTTACAGGGGGGGGGGGGGGGGGGGGGGGGGGGGGGTGGCGGGGGGGTGTCAGCAAAACACGTGTCAATCGTCTTCTATTTACGCACAAAATTCCACGAAACATATTTTGACATTACAGTACAGTACTTGTAAAACAAAATGAAACAGATGGTTGATTGTTATCATTAAGTGTACTTACAGCGAACTTTTCTTTCAGGGTTAAATTAAATTAGTTTTATGCATCAAGTTCATGTAATCCGATGAAGATCAGTCAAGGGACTTGAAAAGTACTGAGGCAGGGAGGCACAAAGTGTGCGCCAAATCGTTACAATTTTTAGTTAGCTAATTGTGAAAATGAATCCTTGCCTTCCCAGGTTCAGCATCCTGCCAACTCATTTTAAGAAGCAACTTAAGGCCCAGAATATCCACCAAATTACAATTCCATGCGCCTTAATTCTTTTTTTTCTTCTTTGCCCGCAACAAAACTTCTGTACCTCATTTTCTGACTCGATTTCTGGTACTTTCCTGTTATCTCTGTTCCTACTTTCCTGTTATCTCTGTACCTTCCCTCTGACCAATTTAACCTGAGTTATGTTAATCAGAATATATTTGTAACTAACATAACCTGACCTAACCTAACTTTACCTAAACGCCTCCCAAAATCAGTTTCAGCAGAATGCGGAAGAATAAAATTTACAGTTTCTGGTATGTCTTCGTGATAATGAACTCGTCCTAAAGATTTGTCTGGATGGTAGTGCGGTCTAGGAATGTGAGGTACAGAGATAACAGGAAAGTACCCGATTTTTTTTTTCGCTGGACCCGTGAAGTTCGACTTCAAGAGGGGTACAGTATTTATCAATCGGTATAAAATAGGTGTACAGTATTTGTTTTTCGGTCATATTACTTGTAGCCCTTGCTCTTGATGGTGTGGGCCGGTGTTTCGAGGGCGATGACTTGGGATTCGACGTTGCTGGCGCGGCAAGCCCTGTCGAGTTTCTTGGCATACGGCGAGCCGGCGTCGAGAATAGCTACTTTGTCGACCAGCTTGGCCATGGCTTGTGCGGGATAAAAATTCTCCTCACTGCTGAAAATTTCTCAGGGGCACGCGGGGATTAAACATGGTACTCGGTGCCAGCCACGCGTGACCGGGTGCCTTTTCCTCGGGACAAATTCACCCTCTTGGCCAAATATTCATGAGTATTTATTTTATTAGTGTCGTCCCCTTACTCCGCCTCCTTGGGAAACGAAAAAATTATGTAAAAAAAAAAATGTTGGATGGATTGACGTAGTTGCTCCTCTCTCTTTAAAGGTTCTTCTTTCCTTTAATTGTTCATGTGAGGAAGCTGATTTTTCTTTTGTGTTCGACACCTGCATGAGGTTTTCCTCTTCTTTTTTTTTTTTGGTGCATGCTTGGGAAGAAATGACTAGGATTTACGTTCCTCTTGGGCGTATTTTTGCATTTCGAAGCTGACGTTAATGACGCACTACTTTGCTGTGTGTGGGAGACTGTGGTTCAGTACTCAATGTCCCAAAAGATACTCTAGATTTTTGAATTAAATATATTCCATCTTTTCTGACTCGAGGCATTGCGATGACTTAGTGGGGATTTAAAGACTGAATTTAACTTGCTGTTCAGGAGAGCTCGATAGCGGAAGAATTTGTCCTCTGATATGAGGTTTCATAGAATTTTTTTATGTGGAGTCTTGATTAACAATCTTACGAACGTCTTCGTTGACAAACTTTGGGTTTGGGCATCAGCTGCTAAAAGAAAAACTTTAACTTGGGTTGTAAACTTTGGTTAGTTCATGTGTGATTGGGTACAATTGAAAAAAAGCAAATACCTGTGATTATCTGCCCAACGTAATTGATCTTGTTCATGCTTTGATCAAAAGCGTTACACCCTGACATTTTTCACTATACAGGTATGAAGAAGCTTTTAATTAAAAAATACTGATGGTTTTAAAATGTTTCATGTGATAAGCAAGAAAATTGCACCATGTTAAATATTAAGGCGAACAGCCAGCCCAATTTTTAAAGTTGAAAGTTTTTGTGCAGTTCCTTTTCAGCCTATGATCGGAAAGCCTCCCCACAAACGCACACTAAAATTTTCATTTTTTCATAATTTTGAAAAGGTATTTTCTCCGATGCCCAAGAGTGAGAAAACTCTCAAATATTGTAGTTTGAATAAGGTGAGCATTTTCGAATGGCTGTTGTGCTTCAGTGAGAAACTCACTGATCAAGCATGTGGAAACTTGATTCTTGACAATAAAAAAATTTTCATGGAGTTTCAAGGTGTAGATTTTTTTTAATGATTGCGCAATTTCGAAATGTGAATCTAAAACGCCAACGAAAAAGTTTTATTTTATTTTTTTCTTGAGTAAGAATCCGTATGATAATACATTTTATTACCCATTCCCAGTATCAGTACGCATTATTCATTAGCATCTCGTCCACAACAAAACCTGTACAGTATAATGAAAAATTCCTTGCATCGAGGAATCGCATTTCGAAAATGTTTGAATTCAGGAAAAATTCCAAAGCTTGAAATACGTTTAATTTTAAACGAATCAATATTACGTTTTCTTACTGACAGGGAAGAGCAGGAATAATGACCATTAAATTCCTCGTCAGGAAATAATCAGTGAAAGATCATCTATTTTTTTTTCTTGGGTCAGAAGCGTCCTACAGTTGAGTACATACGGTTTATTTGCGTGTCAATCTCGTATGTCGCACATGTCAGCGAACATTTTTAGCAGCACGGCGTTTGTCAACATGACGTTGAAAAGGCGAATTCTCAAGTACAGTACAGTACTTTATCGTGGTGCTCGAAGGAATTTTTTGCGCGATGGTACTGAGTATTTTTGGGCGGTATTCTGCGTTTTGCCTTCATTTTCTTGGTGGTGATTCTTGGATCCTGAATCTTCCGTCGGAGGTCAATTTTTGTGGTCAGCTTCGAGGTGAGAAAGTCCTTCAAAGACTGCTATTTTTTTGCGGTTTCAGCTCAGCACACAGCCGACTGTTTTTTTTTTTAAATGCTTTAGAAAAATATAAATAAACTTGTTTGCGGTATTCATTCCTGGGCTCACTTGCATTTGCGTTTCCAAAAATTTGAGAGTGTACTTGCATTCTTGTGGATCGTAATTGAATCATATTTCTTGGTTCTCCCGGTTAATGGCGTTCGAATTATAAATGGTCTCCTCAGTTGGTCGCCCATGAGTCGATGATCTTTCTCTGATTATTTCCTGACGAGGAATTTAATGGTAATTATTCCTGCTCTTCCGTGTCAGCAAGAAAACGTAATATTAATTCGTTTAAAATTAAACATATTTCAAGCTTTGGAATTTTTCCTGAATACGAACATTTTCGAAATGCAATTCCTCGATGCAAGGAATTTTTCATTATATTGTACAAGTTTTGTTGTGGACGAGATGCTAATGAATAATACGTATTGATACTGGGAATGGGGAGTAAAATGTATTAGAATACGTTGTACTATAATGCAAAATGCAGTTTTTATTACCGTACAGTATTAATAACGGATTATATTAATTTTAATGCATCTTTCAGGTTTCGATTGCTTTGTTGTGACGAGGTTTTACTGTATTATTTGTGCTGCTGCTAGGAAATGGTTCTTGAAATGTGTTATTTGTGCAAATCGACGCATGGAATATTTTGCGTAGCATTCGCTTTGTCAGGGGGTCCGAAGAAATGAGAAAAAATTAAAATTCTGCTGTCACTGTATTGTACCGAATAATTTTTATCGTAACAATTATTTCACGTTCATTTTTTGACGACGGTTCGACTGTACAGTACAGTATTACTTGTGTCGCTTTATGGGAAGGGGTTTTAAAATGGGTTAGTTTCGCTAATCGACGCTTAAAATATTTTTCATTGCATACAAGTGGTCCACGGATCCCGAAAAAAGGCGAAGAAAAATTAAAATTATGTTTCTGCTATAATGTAACGAATTATTTTCATAAAAACTAAGACGAAATTGAGGAACCTTTATTGGCTAGGTTCGACTGCACTGTTTCATTCGTGTTGCTTCAGGGAAACGATTTTCTAAATGGTTCAGTTGTGCCAATCGACGCTCAGAATACAGTCACACCTCCGTTGGTCGCATTTTAAGAGACCAGGAAAAAAATTGAGATTTGCAGGAAATTTCAATTTTCGATATTCTGGGCATTAAATGGCTTCTTAAATGACTTGACATGATGCTGAACTTGGAGGTAGGGGTTCATTTTTTTTTATTTAGTCTTTCACTTCGTTTCAAAAAACAATCAATTTACATTTATATTGCTTTTCACTCTCCTGTGTCAATAAAATACTGTAATAGCCGAAAGGCTCGCAAAAATTCGAGTTACGAAGGTTTTTGAGGAAACCCCTCTAAGCTGGGTGGCTGGAATAACGTCGTCAGTCCCAACCTCGTCAGCCTGGAATAATCTCGTCGCAAAATATCGTCGTCAGGAATAACCTGGTCTTCATGTATTACCCGAGATGTTGGGATTTGAGGCCTTTTTTGCTGTAGGAGGTTGGTCCAGTTGTGAAGTGTGGGAAGAATTTTTTTTACGAGTTTGTTCCAGGATAGACTTGACGACAGTAATCCGGTGTAGGAATTACGACGTTTATTCCACCATCCCGCTTATAAGAGTTGGGTAGGTTTTCAATAAATTTGTTTTGAAAGGGATTTCAGACGGGTATTTGAAATGCATCGATTTTGGGAGTTTCGAGTTATCGAGGTTCAACCTCGTACTTCGCCTAACACTCAGTTGGTTCAGGGACCTCCCAAATGAAAAAAAAAAAAAACAAGATAGGAGTGAAAAAAATGTAAAAATCATATTTGTTTCTCTTTCTCTCTCTCTTTTTTTTTAAATTTTTTTATCAATTTGTTTCGATGGGATTTCCGATTGGTATTTGAAAAGCATCGATTTTGGGAGGTTCGAGTTATCGAGGTTCAATCTCGTACATACTTCGCGTAACACTCAGTTGGTTCAGGGACCTCCCGAAAAACAAGAAAGGAGTGAAAAAAATGTGAAAATTATATTTGTTTCTCTTTCTCTCTCTTTTTTATTATTATTTTTTAAATAGGCTATGTGTGCCGCAGATCTTCTCGCAAGTGCTGCACGACTTCCAGATCCCGCAAATCAACGCCGTCATCGACGAGATGCACATCTACTGCTCTCGCTGCAACCCGGCGCAACTCGCGGAGCTCAAGGCGTCCGGCACCATTCCGCCGGGCGCCCCGCTTTGCGGCCTCATGACGAAAACCGACGCGGAGCGCCTCTGCGCCGCCCTCCTCCGCGCCGCGCCGCCGCGGTTCAAGCCCCGTCCCGGCACGGAACGAGACCGCGGCGTCCGCGTCGTCCACGCCTGCTTCGGCAAGGCCCGCGGCGTCCTGTACCCGGCATTGTACGCTGCTCCGGACGCCGCGTGCGTCGAGTGCCTCGACTGCGGCGGCGCCATGAGCCCGCGCCACTTTGTGACCCACGCCCACGCGGGCCGAGAAACGCAGACGGTGCACTGGGGCTTCGATTCGGCGCGTTGGCGAGAGTATTTGGCTCTGGCGCCGGACCAGGTGGCGGATGCGAGGATGCAGGCTGTGTTGGACGACGTCAAGGCCAAGTTTGCGCACGCGGAGCCCGCGCAGTCAACGGTGGTCGTCGGTGGTGGGGGCGCCGGCGCGGGAGCCCCGTCCGCCTCCATCGTCGTCGTCGGCGGCGGCGGCGGCGGTGGCTTCCACAGCAAAAGGAAACACGTGAGTTCTTGTTTTTTCTTTTCTTTTTCGTATACAGTAATTCCCACGTAATTCACTTTGCGCGTTGTTGCGGACGACGACGCCCTTTGATAACGCGATTGTGCTGCCGAAAATTCGCGAATGATTCACATCCGTTTTTGCAAATGACTCGTACACCAAGATATCATTTTTTGCAGAGAACCGGAATATTCATTATGCATCGTCTGGAGAAAATGCCGCTTTTTGCTGTCCATTTATACATTTCTCATGTCCCTTTCGAGGATGAGTTTATTTTTAGAATTGTACAACTGCGTATTACTCGATTGGGAATTATGTGGGGTATGGAGAAAATTCCGTTTTTTGCTTATTCACTCCACATGCCCCGCGTGTCTGTAAAAAAAAAAAACTGAAATTGCGCATAGAACCCCAACAGAAAATTGTTTCTGGGTTCAGGAGGAAATGCCGGTGATTGGAAATTCGAGAATGTCGGTAATACAGTAATATTAAATTTTCGTCTCTTGGTGAAATATTTCAATAATGATGTGACTGAAAAAATTCATCGTTCGGAAAACGTGGTTTTTTTTCATAACACTTGAACGCGAGTTTCAGGAACTGAAGTACAGTTATGTAAAAAGAACATATTCTTTTAACATGTTTAATACTGTACTCGAACATGGTTAATATTCGAATGATATTAATATTCGAATGATTTTAATATTCGAATGATGTAATAAAAAAACATGTTTTTTTTCGAAGGCGCAACTTCATTTGTAAGTGCTTGAATTGTTATTTTTCTTGGCAAATTTCTACTTGGAAGAGCTTACGTGAAAATGTCGCGCGAAATCGTGAAAGCATCCTTTTCTTATTATTATTTTTCTTACCCCTCGACTTTCGTTGTTGTTGGAAAATGTGTTCCACTCCTTTTTCTCTCAAAGCGGCTGCGGAGCCCCGTGAGGCCTCAAGGGCTCCACGGAGCACTGATTGTAAAATCTGTGCACAGGGAGACGTGTGGGTTTCATTATCAATCATCGCTTTTCCTCGCAAGGAAACCGATAACAATTGATATTCTTTGTCCTCTTCGACACGAGAACCGTGCCGCTGAATGTATTATCGGTGTAACACGCGTTGGGTTCCCTGCGGTGCGTCGACTTTTTCTCTCTGTCGGGGCCCCGGGTTGCCTTTTATCGTCGCGTCAGTCAATTGGGTCGGAGTGTTCCCAGCGACCTTTCTTCCCCCCCCCCCTTTCTCGGGTTCTTTTGTTTATTTGGTGGGTTTTGGTCGGAGGCGAAATGTGTGGACGAGAATGAATGGGAGCGATTTTGAAAGTGTCGGATGTGGGTACGACTCGCTGGCGGCGATTATTTATCGTGTTTCTCGTCGATGAAACACCTTCTTTTGTTTTCCCTTTTTGACTTTCTGAATTTTTCGTTGTGGCGAATGAGACGTGTCTAATTTCAAATTCAATTCAAAATGTCAGAGTTTTTTTAAATTTTATTTCTCTTGTGTTGGTCGGGAGCAATCTTCCGTTTTACTTGCGAATCTAAGGTTTCACCTAAAAAATAACGCCATTGAAAATAAGACCAAGCTCATCAGTCACTTTTTGTGCAAGATCTGGGTCTTATATCATAGTGAATATGCTATTCAATTTACCAAGGGTTAATATTCGAATGATGTCAATTTTAATGGCCAGGTTTATTTCAAAGGATTTCATCGATTAATAGCCATTATTCAATTAAAGTTATTAAACTAAGAATCGAAGATCTCATTAAGCATATGACGTATTAACGAATAAATCCTGAAAATTCGAGTCGGTTTTTGAGCAAAAAGGGCTTTTTTATATTTGAGTACATGAGATATTTAATCCTCTCCAAGAAAATGGACAAAAGTTTTCATGCTGGATCCGGATGAAACCGACAAAATTTCGTCGCTTATGATTAAATCGGGAATCGATTTATTTTAATTAGAGCGCTGTGAATTATCTAGACGAATTCGTGGACAATTTCCAAGTGATTTAAAGGATCATTAGAAAAATTACCTGAATTTGGCAGCGATGAATGTCCAAACGATGGGGGAACTTTTTCCAAATGTCACGCTTCAGAGAAATTATTTCAATCGCTTTTCGAGGAAAATACTCATATTTGTGGAATATGATGAGAAGGTAAGTCTCTGCTCTTGCTAAAAATGAACAAATGAAGCCTTTCCCGGGAAAAATAATTTTATTGCATGATCAAATGTCCTCCGTACAATACACTGTAGTCTATTCGCCGTTCAAAATTCTTCCTTGAATATAAATCTTATTTTTTTCGGTTATTGAAACCGTTCGTTGGAATCGGCGCAGTCAACGATGACACGGCCGGGGAATAATTGCGGAGATGAAAAAAAAAATTACTGAAAATTTTATATTTACGATCAGTTTACGAAACGGGCATTTTCACGTGCGTTAATGACAGTCAAGTCCATCGTCGTGGAACCTGTATATTTTTCCCGTTCCCTGTCCGATTTCGATGCACTAATGAACCTGGAAGGTAATTTGTGCATTATTAGCCGCGTATAACTGATTCCCGTTCGTTGATGACGACGACCCGCAACGTAAATGGCACAAGGAAACGTATGTACGATCGTGTGATTGATTGCAAAACGGCTTGTCTTGGGACTAATGACGTTTTAAAATCACATGCGTGAGCATCGACGGATTTTTGCTCGATTGAGGAGCGTCTCTGATTTTTTTTTCACTATGACGTACCGTATGGAAGAAGTTTTATCTTGTGAACGGTATACTGATGAGTTCGCACTACATTATTATTATTTTTCGCGACAAAATCACTCCGAAAACGTTGCATTTTCATTCCATTTTGTCCATGTGAGAAAAACCAAATTTTTCAGGCATGCAACACGCCTGCAAAAGTACGTAATTCGACGTTTCAAGATTTCCTCGTAGCATCTGTTGAGGAGAAAGCGAGAAAGGAAACCGATGAAGGTTTCCTTCTCAATCAAACCTAAAAATAATTTGATTTTAAGAGTCAGTCTGTCCTGAACTCACTTGAAAAATTATCCCTTTTCTTTTTATTCCTTTTGATTTGTGTGCACAAATCTGCGTTACTCCTGTGAGTTAATCAAATCTGTTTTGTGCATTGTTTGTGATTATTCTTTGTATTCAACTTTGCTGAAGCTCATAATATAAATGATTGAAAAACTAGGAACATAAATTAAAGGAAACACCTTGAATATGCCTTCAAAAGGCTGATTGCCTGCATTTTTATTTATATTCTTTTGTGATCCTTGATCACAGCAACTGACACTGGTCACAACCTCAGAATGGTACGCATACCATCTTACCATTGGCCAAAAAAGCCCAGCTGCAGTACATGCACAGTACTGTATTCTATTTTTGTTGCCACAAGTCTAGTTCAGTGAGAAAAAATAAATAAGGATGAAGAAAATCAACAGAAAAAAGCCCAAAGAGGAAAAAGAAAATTTTCTTGACACCTTTTGAAGAAAAACTGAAAAGATATAACTGCGCGTAGAATTGAGGTGTCAGATGTTGAAATGGAAACCAGTGATGGGGTATGAAAAACGCTTTTATCTTGAAATAATTTCTGTTCTAAAACACTGGCCAGCCGAAGTCGGCAAGGCGCCATGAATTTTAGGAAGAAGCAAAAGAAAAATTCAATCGCTATGGAACCAAGCATTTTTGTCGTGAGAACGATTAACATTTAATTGCACTAAATTGTAAATGGTAATATTCTGGACCTAACATTGGTTCTTAATTGAGTTGACAGGATGCTGAGCTTGGAGGCAGGGGTTCATTTGCCCAATTTATTCTGTCATACCCTTTCAAAACACATCAAATTCAGTTTTTTTTTTAATAGCTTTTTCTTCCCTGTGTCAAGAAAATAATTAGCAAGAAGCACCAGAAAATTCGACTCGGAGGGATTTCAGAGGAAAAGCCTTTGAGTTAGGGAGGTTTTTAATGAATTGTCCCTAAGGGAATTCAGACGGGTTCTTGAAAAAATATTTTCAAATTAGGGAGGTACGACTTATCGAGGTTCAAATGCAGTCCATAACAAGTACTGTGCAGTCCATAACAGTACTGTATCCCAATTTCGTTGTCACAAGTCGAGTCAAGTGAGTGTAAAAATGGAAAGAAATTTAAAACAAAAAACTGAAGATGAAGGAAATCAAAGGAAGGAAGGAAGAAAGCCCAGGGGGTGATTATACCTGATGGCCGTGTTCCCAAGCGCATCATGGAAAAATGCCGGCCGATGGCGTGTCCCCCGTGATGGATGTGGCCGATAACTGCCGGGGCTCCCCAGGGAAAACTCTGTGTCGTAAATCACGCGTTGTTGGGTCATAAAAATCGACAAGCGGCGCTCTTTTTTTTCTTTTTTTTTTTTTACAATTTTTTGGGTGTTTTTTTTCCCTCCTCATTTTTGGGCGCCCCAGCAGTCATTTCATGCCCGCTGTGATTCCACCCAATAGTCACAACAGAAATCCTCTTCTTCTCTCTCTCTCGCCCTGATCCCAGGTTGTTATGTTTTATTTATTATTTTTATAGCCTTGTCTTTCCGTCATATTATAGAGCGGCGCAGGTTGTAAGTGGTGTAGGAGGATGCCACCTTTTGCCCTAATTTGTTCTGATTTTCTAGGGCTTTGTTGTACTGCTGTACTCCGTTTGGATTTTTTTTTTTTTTTCAGCTGGAACCGAACTTTTTGTAAATTTATTTGCAGCGCTGTTCAACGTTGATAACTCGAACCTCTTGAAGTCGAATGTCCCGGTCTGGATTTTCTTGGAAAAAGGGCGTTAAAAATCACCATAACTCAAAATTCCCCCCAAACCCCCTACGAGTCGGATTTTTCTGGAGACCTTTTGGCTATTATTTTATTGACGCAGGGAAGAGGAAAGCAATAAAAAAAGTAACATGATGTGCTTTGAAAGAAATTGAAAGATCAAGTGTGCAAATTAGCCGTTGCCTCAAAGTTCAGCAAACAGTACTGCCAACTCATTTTAGAAGCAATTTAAGGCTATGAATATCTACAATTGCGATTTTCTGCAAATTTTCTTTCTAACCCACCCTCCCCCCAGGAAACGTTCTTTCCGAACCTCGAAACGTCCCTAACTCAATTTTTATACTTTTTTTGCTGGTCCCTCGATGTTCGCCTTGGACTTGTTCGACTGTATCTGGTGTGTGCTTTTATCCCCGATTTTTTTCCCTTATATTCGTCAGAAATTCGGTGTACATGCGGTTGAACATGAAGCGAGATAGATTCAAAAACTTATGTACACCGGAAATGTCTGCCAGACTCGCGCACCGGAGACGATCCGAAAAAAAAAGAAACGCAAGGAGCTTTAGATCTGCTTTTTTTCTTTTCAATTTTCGTTATCATTTCTTTAATATTTTTCAGGGAATAAAAAAATAAATATAAAGTCAAACCTGTTTCCTTTTACAGTATTTCTCGGCGATGCGGCGGAAGATTCTAAAAAAGATTTATGGCGCCGTCGGGGCGTTCATAAATCCGGGCGGCGGATCGCGTGTGATTACGCGCTGATTGTAGCCCCCGCGACGGCGACGACGACCGTGAGGTCTGGGCCAGCTTGCAAGACTGAGGATCTTGAAAAGTTTTTTTTTTTCTTTGCTGCTCATCATCATCGTCGTCGTCGTATTTTCATTTTTTTTAAATAGTTTTTCTTCGTTTTATTTATTTTTTTCGTTCAGAAATGCTGGGAATTTTGAATTCAAACTGTGGAATTGCAATCGCTTTGTCATTTTTCGGGGTGATTTTTGCGAGACTTCTTTTTTTTTTAAGTTTAAAAATTTCGGAGTGTCGATTATTTTAGGACGAAGTGACGAAGTGGACCTTTTAATACTGGTATAATGGATGTAATCTTAAATTGAAACCGCTCTTCCAGATTTCGAGTATACTGTGAAGTATATATATTTTTTTGAATGCTCTGAGAGATGCTTGTTTTAATCATGTTTTTGCTGAAATTTAGATTTACAGAGTGTCCAATTTTTCTGTAAGGCGTGTAAGGCCTTCGGTTTTTAAGCTAGCTAATTTTCGTGAACTCTTTGGTGCTTGAGCTGGTTAATATTTTTAGCTAGATTGTATGTAAGTGTAGCGGATGAACATCTTCAATATATTGAATAAATTCTTCAACTCTTCAAATACAAATTTAAATCACTTTGCCAGGCCTCACATTTTGTTGTCATTGCTGTTCTGTGTATGTTGAGAGTTTATTGTTGTTTGGTTATTTTGTTGCTCTGTAAGAAGCTTCTTTTCATGTTTTTTCTTACAGTGCAGGCTTACAAACCTAGTAAAACATAGCAAGTTTAGTTTATTTTGGCATACCCTAATTAAAAATGGCAGCATTGGCTTTCTCTCTGTCTTTCTGTATGTATGTCTGTCTATTTCTCTGTCTCACTCTCTCTTTCTATATTTCTGTCTCTCTCATCCTGTCTGTCCATTTGTCACTCCACTGTCCATGTGTCTGACTGTCTATCTCTTTCTGTGTATGTCTGTCTCTCCCTATCTCTCTATGTGTTTCTGTCTCTCTTTGTCTGAGTTCTCTATCTCTCTCCGTGTCAACCTGTCTCTGTGTCTCTCTCTCTCTGTCTGTCTGTTTCTCTCTCTCTCCGCCTGTCTGTCTCTCCCCGTCTATCTGTCTGGTTTTTTTTTTTCAAAGAAAAAGAAATCCTCGGGTGCAGTCCTAATGACGAGGGAATTATTTCCGCGAAACGAACTTGAACGCTAATCGGAGATACCTGCGGGTCTGGAAGGAAATTGTGTGCAGTTCCGGTTGCGGGTGACTGGGTCACTGAAGCGGAAAACCCCGTGGAGAACAATGGGTTGTAAGACGGGTCTGGGTGTGGAGCGAGGAAGCGGAAAACCGCTGACCTGGAATGAATCCGGCGCCTCTGCATGTGCACGAGTGGCCAATAATACGCATGTTTTTTTTCTTCTTCTTCTTTGTCTTCCTCCTGTCTTGTCAAGTTCTTGAGGAAACCAAAAAATAAAACAAAAAAAGGAATGAATGAAAGGAATAGGACAGAAATGATAGGAGCGAGATACTTTGACGGAGGAAAAGTATTGGAAGGGAAAGTGCAGTGTAGCGTAAAAAGCAGAAGAAGGTTTCTCGAGGCATGCTTCACCTTTTGGTAAGGTACAGTACTGTACTGTACTGTACCTTATATAGAGAATGGGCTTTTCTGAAAATTTGTGATAATCCATACGTCAGACCCACTTGAACGCCACTCCCTCATGTCAAGTTCCACCTACTTTTAGAGTTTTGTTCAATCGTTGTTGGTAACGCAAACAACTGATGGTAACTCTGAGATGTGATAAGTTGAGAGTTTGCGCTTGACGGCTTGGCGTACCAAAATAAATTTATTATTCGGGGCAGGCATTATTGAAATTTTCAGTGAAATACTTGAGGTGACTCACAGGATCCTGGACTGTGGCATACTTCTAACAATTTTTCATTTCAAGCGACCAGCAAAAAAAAATGATTTAGGACAACAAGCATTTATTTTGTGGGAAACTTGGATGACTTGCAGGGAATTGTAAATGATGATATTCTGGGCCTTGAATTGCTTCTTAAATGAGGTGACAGGATGCCGAAATTGGAGGCAAGGGTTCATTTATTTAATTAGTCTTTCACTTCCTTTCAAAGTACATCAATTTACATTTTTATTGCTTTTCTCCTCCTGTGTCAATGAAATAATAGCCAGAATGTAAAAGAAAATTGAGTTACGTAGGTGTCAGAGGAAAAGCCTTCAAGTTAGGGAGGGTTTTAATGAATGTTTACTTCGGGAATTCAGCTGGGGACTTGAAAAATTCCCCTTGGGGAGGTTCTAGTTACTGAGGTTCAAATGTATTTTTTTAAATCGTGTAATGTCCATAAAGTTTTGCGAAATTTATTTATACGCCAATTGGATTTCAGTGCGTAATTCAAAGAGTTAACAATTTTTTTTTGCTGGGAAAAAAATTACCGAGTCGACCAGATGGTTCCAGGACTGAGAAACCCGTCATCATTTTCGATCTTGGGTTTCATGCGCCGAGTCGAGACGCCATGGAAGGGAACCATTGCTTGCTTGGTTGCTCACTCGTTCTCTTATCCCTGTCTACTCCGTTCTCACTTCAATTCTCCGTCCTTCTCATCATCATCATCCTGCTTCTTTCCCTTACCATGTACGTCTGCATCATGTTCTGCTGGTAAAATTGTTTTTTTCTTAAATACTTTTCTATTCTTATTCTTACGAGAGAGAGAGAGAGAGAGGATCGTGTTCCGCCCGACTGCGTGAACACTGTCTGCCTGGCGCCCCGTTACAAAAAGCGCGTGCCTGAGCGACTAACAAAAACCCGCCGTTCGCTCGCAGCCGAGGAGAAAATTGACATCGATTGGCAGGTTTTTTATTTTTCATTTTTGCTCTTTTCTTTCCTTTTCAGTTCTGTGGTTTCGTGTCGATTTCGGCTGAGCGTTGATAGAAATCTTACGGGAGAGAAGCGAATTTCTTTCTGTATTATTCCGCTCACAATTTCAGTACAGTATTTTGATTCCTCATTTCTCCGCGCAATCATATCTTTTTCAATTCTTCCATGAAAGCGTGTCGAAGTAAAGATAGCATTTCTCGAATCGTTGCGAGAAATTGTTCTGCTCATTTTAAGGAGTATAGCTTTTTCTGAAATAAGTACAAGAAATTTTTCTGCTCATCAAAAAAAAAAAAAGATATACGTTTTCTCAACTCATTACAAAAAAATTGCCCTGGCCATTCCCTGTCAAAAGTATTTTTCATAGATTTTCTGATGGGCCAATTTCGTCACTTCAGATGATGAAAAGCGGTGAAATTGACCGTGAATCCATCAGCCGTTGTCATTTTTCATCCAAGCGAAATTTCCGGATAGATGGTACAGTACTTCAGAAAAATATCGGGTATTTTCAGAAATAAATGCAGTATATCAAGTTCGGAAATGAGGAACTGGAAAGGGTTTCTCAACTGCACAGGAATACTTGAATGCAAGTGATATCGATGACTCGGAAGTCGTGCATTCAAAATTTGTAGTCTGTGGGATTTTTCAATTCTTATGCTACTGTAATTGTAAATTTTGTTGAGAAGTCTACGGATCGAGATGAGCAAGAAATGATCTTCCAAGTGGGGAAGCATTTTTTTCTTCGAAAAATCATCAAAGCAGCAAATATTTTGAGAAGCATGTTGACAATTTTTGTCCTTAATTTTACCCCCCTTAATTTTTTCGAGGGGATTTCTTGGACGTTTGAGATTATTTCTTACAAATTAATACCACGAATTCTTGAAAGCTTTTTCTTTTAGTAGTTACATGCAATCATGTGAATCGGACTTTAGTCTCTTGTGGTAAAGATTTTTGACATTGTGAAAAGCAGACCCGTATTAAAAACGGAATGTGTCAACGAAATTTTCCAAAATTGAGCGCGCAAAAATCAGATATCAGGGCGCCAATCGTGCGTCCCCTTCAGAATATTCTAGGATTCTCTGGAGTATCTCTTTTTTAAGGAAAAGAATTGAAAGCAGTTTTTTGTTTCAAATTCTGGAAAGTATACGTGTATTTTTTTCGTGTCAACTTTGAAAAAGGCAGTCCCCGAAAGCGAGTCGGAAACGCGCGTCTTCCGCGTCGACGTTGCCTTTCCCGTAGTAATCGTCATCGTCGTCATCCGTGGCTTCGTTATCGTCACCTCCATCATCATCGTCGGGCTCGTCGTTGTCTGACGAACGATCGTTGTCACTTTCGTCGGCATTGAGTCGGAGAGACAGGGTAGGGATGATGGTGGCGGCGGCGGCGGTGGTGGCGGTTGTGACGAGCGGGACCCTGAGAGGGTTGTCAAAGTCCAGCTCGGGGCCGATGAACTCGTCGACGGCGGAGTCGTAGCCGTCGTCGACGGGATTGTCAATGAGCGACAGCATGTCGAGAACGTCGTCGCGACGCGTTGGCGGCGTCAGGGACGCCACGGCGGCGGCCAAGAACTCGTCGCTGAGCCCGCAACGAATGGCGAGCTGTTGGCGCAGATTCTGCCAACTTTCTGTCGCTGTACGTCAATGACATGCAGTTGGAATTAACGCTTCTGGGAAAATACAGTTCGTCCAAAAGATGCGAATTTCTTGTTTTGATTTAATTCAATTTTTATGATATCTGCAAAATTTGAATCCTATCATTCACTGAGATTTAACTTCAGCATGAAAAAAAAAACGCAAAAATAACGAAACTGATTTTTTAATCCTCTCAATTATTTCTTCAGCAAATTTACCAAGAACTTGGCCCTAAAATTTAATAGAATATTTTCATCTTTGAAAAAACAGGAAAAAGTTCATTTTCCCATTTGGCAGGTCTTTTCATTGTTTATATTTATGTATATAATTTTTTTGAAACTTCAATTTTAGTTACTCTGTACTGTGTGCATGACGAAAGAGGAGCAAATTGATTAACAGAATCCTTGAAACAGAAACCACAAAAACCCAAGTAACAAAACAGCAAATGTACCGAGGAATCACTGCACAAAATCGCCTAGTATCAGAACACACCGAGTGCACGAAAGAGCGAGTGCCAAAAAAAAAAAACACGCGAACAAAATATAAAAAGCAGGTTTAAAATGCTCTAAATCGAAATTTGAAATCCCCTTTTCAACACAAATTTTCTGTTCAATCCTTTTTTTGTGGCAATTCCTGCTTAAAGTTGAACTATCACGAGAATTAATTCTGCATAATCCCTCTTCGTACACCAGAATCGAATGATTTTTTTGGTTTTGAATATCTACTTTATTTTTTAAATGTTGACGCACAGTTTTGACCCATTTTTATGGCACTATTCCTGGATTTATGAACGCTCTGGTTGGCAGAGTAGGAACCCCACAAACGTGGCCCTGGTTTTCCTAGAGCTGATATAATGCATCTCCATTCACCGGGATAAAATTATTATTTTGGCTTATTTATATTTCATTCGATATTATTTATTTTTTTACGCACGTTTTGTCTGATTTCTTGCCATTGCTTCTGGATTCAGAAACACTCTGGTCGGCAGAGTAGAACCCAGTGCCCCGACAGAACAGCACAGGATCCTCACAAACATGCGTCCGGCTTCTTGCAGAGTTGCCAACAGGTTCTGCACGACCACGAGACACGCATAGGCGATGAACACCATGCAAGGCATTGCTTCGGCTGCTAGTTTCGCACTGCTGCCAAACGCTGTCTTGAACGTGTCTTTTATGCTCCAGACTGTCGCCAACTCTGGAACGCGTTTCTTGGCCCAGGTGGCCATTGAACATTTATTCGATCAAATGTGCAACAACAAAAACAGCACCAAAATAGAGGCAAAAATCACGAGGAAATGTAAGAGTGGAAAGCACTGCGTTTTTCTTTTATCTGCACACGAGATGCGAAGACGAAGTTTATGAAGGTTATCTTTTTTTTTTATGGGTTCTTCTTGCCTCGTTGCAAAATTTTACTGAAGGAGATGGAAAGTGGAAAAATTCGGCGAGGAATATCAATTTCGGAGTGGACGGAATTTAATTTCGTTGGATGCTTGCGTTTTTTGTTCTGTGTTTCATGAGCCTTATTTTTTATTTTCCTTGCGAGGTTTTTTTTATGGGCATTCATCTGCCCTTTTCTGAGCATCCCGTTGGCATTTGGATTTTTCCACGCAATCCGTGGATTTCTAGTGCTGTAACACTGATGAGAGTTTAAGACACTTTTAATAAGTTTCGAGAATATCCTTTTGTAACGAAAGAAATAAAAGAGGAAACAAAATTTTTGGGAAGATTGCTCTGATCGCTAAAATATGTAGGAACACTCTCACGAAAGAAAACATGTTTTTTTTGTGCAACCGTATTTACTCAAGTTCTACCCGACACTTTTTACTAACAAGGGGAGGGTAGCCCAGCCACATCTGGGCAAGTGACACCACACAAAAAGATTTTGTCAATTTTTTGGAAGGATAACTTTTTTGAATGAATGGCAGGAAGTTTAGCACTCCAGTCAAGCTTTCTTTAATCTTTTTGAAGCAATCTTGACATGCATATCCCACAGGAACTGTGTCACCTTGAATCATAGGTTTAAAAAAAGAATGTTTGAAATATTGAAACTGCTAAATAAATTTTTTCATGCACCAAACATTTGAAATTTTGACATGACATGACTACTACTCATGGATACTACTCATGCTGAAGTGTACCCATCTGCAAATTTTGTAAATTTTGGCCGTGCCTGTCATACTTTTTGTGAAGCTTGACACGTTCAGTGAAGTTTGAAGAAATTTTTTATAGACTCCGGAATTAGTAAGAATATACTGTACATGTACAGCATATAAATGCTCAAATCAAATGGGCAGATGAAAATGTGAAGCAACAAAGGAAGCCGAATTAAAATAAAATTGCATCTTTAGTCTAAATTTAAATTTATAAATTTGTTTCATAATTGAATTAATGTTTGTCACACGGATGTCATTTTTTCAACATTTTCCTCTAAAAATTCAAGATGAGGGCGCATGGTATTCAAGTGAATACGGGATTTGTCCTTCGAAACGATTATAAACTGTATTTGTTCATAAAGAAAAAAAAAAGAAAGAAAAAAAACCTCCGTGTGTGGGATTTATATAATCTGATTCCCCGAAAACCGTTGCTTTTTCCGACCAAATTTTAAACTCGAGCTTTCGGGAAAATCTCTTCAAATTTATTCGTACTCCGGGTTTTGAGGTTCATGGAAGGTTTTCCAGCTCAACTTGTGGACGCCCTTTACACGGGCTGCAGGGGAACCGAATCGAGTTCCTACGGATATAACCTTAGGCCATTTTTTGGGGCCCGTGAAATGAATGGTTACGAAACGGGTTCCGCGAGCCAGAAAACCGTACCCACCCAACTGAGCGCTAGGAAAAACTAACACCCACCCAACTGAGGGTATCCCTCTAGAGACATTTTAGAATTACTTATTCTGTTCAGAAACGAGATTTCTTTCGAGCTCGACGAATTGCATTATTTCATTCCCTAAGCTTTCATAAATTTCAGAACGATTTCCCTCACGTTGCTGCAAGAAGAATGCCGCAAAAATTAAAAAAAAAATTTTCGCCAAGTATTCTCAAACTGCGTTTAAAAAAAATGATTGTCAGCGTTGCCAATGCGAGAGAAAAATAGCTGCATATTATTTCTAGTGCAGTATCAACTTTGCGTTCGTGTAAGTGACTGACGATCGAATGGAAAAATGTCAGGTCAATGAGGTGGGTGCTCGGTTGAGCGGCGCTCAGTTGTCCCGATGCTCAGTTGGGTGACGCCTAGTTGAGCTCGGCGTTCATTTGACCTAGCATAAAAGGAAATGAACCCCTCGAGGGTGAGGCGGATAAAACTGCCGACTGTGTAAAAGAGAGATAGAGAAAAAAATGAGCCAAATTCCTGCCATGCCGCGATACATTGGAGCCGACGGCGTTGCCTGTACAAGATTTATTCATCCACGGGGATTCATTTGATCGCATTACGCCCGTGTGTTGTTGTGAAACATTCTGGAGGGTTTTTTGGGTCCGAGGGGTATTTAATAAGTTTACGGATTTTTCCGAGAAGTATTTGACTCAAGTTGGAAGCGAGGAACACCGTACCTTTTTTACTCGAGTATCTCAAGATATTTTTTTAAACCAAAAATTGCGAGGCAAAATTGGGTTTCGCGTCAATTCCGGGTAAAAAATTGTCCGCGGAATTCTGGCATGCGTCTTACGCAACTCCCTTTGAATTAAATTTCGAATAAACTTATTCGAGAAAATAAGAGGAGATTTTCAAATTTAAGCTCAAATACTGTACAAGTATTATTCAAGCGTTCTATCATCAGCTCAGAAGCATGTTTGGTTTTCGAGAATTTTAAATTTAAATAAATGTATCACCCTAATTTTAAAAACGCTTTCAAAGATAAATTTCATAAATTACTGTATTACCTGTACAGCCATTCATTCTATGACAGTTGAAAATACCTCGTGTACCAAAAATGAGCAAAAATATTTAAATAATTATTTTATTTGAATCTGAAATCATATTTTTTGTAAAGTAAGAATATATACCATTTTGACGATGAAAAACGTAGATGCGTGATTTTCTTGAAGTTGCGTTATTCTCCAAACTATCTTTGAACATTTTGAAGTGTGCGTTTAACTCAAGGGCGTGTACGGTATTACTCAACTAAATACAGTATTTCGTACAACTTCATTTTTCTTGTTCGTCGATACCAATCCTGCTGATTTGCGTGTTCCAAAACTTCTGATCTTAAAAGTAAAATAAATAAAAAAACAGCCTCGGCGTAATTTGCATTTCTGGCTACTTGAAATGCGTAAAATATTCTGAATCGTGAAGGACAGACCAGCCATTAAATCGAGTCGGAAACACTGAACGCAAACAACACACACAAAAAAAAGGAAAACACCGGCGGGTTTGTTAATTCTTCGCGATAACCGTCTTAAAATACAGGAGCGACCCGGGAAAGTCATTCTTGTTGAATATTTTAATAAACCGAGGCATCGTTAAGAATATTCCGGTCGAAAGGTAAAAATAAAATGATGCACCACGTCCCAACACAGCAAGGATGATGTTTTGAAATAAAGCGTCTTTGTCGTCGTGTCCATGTCAAAAAGACTTTTCTTCTAAATCATCCGGAAAACGTCTTGAGTCATCATTCTAGCGGCCGAATTATTATTATTTTTTCTCGCGTCGTCGTCGTCGTTGTCGTCGAAATTTCTCTCGGACCCGAATGCTTTGATCAGGCCAAGTTTTCTCATTTTTCATCTCTTTGGCAACCGGGAGAGAAGATTATGCAGAATTTGTTTTTATTTATTTATTTATTTTGGTCGCAGGAATGCGATGACGTCAAATGTGCGAGGCGCCGTTTCGTCTGTAGCATTCTCGCACACGCGAGCCAAGAGATTGTCGCAAGCCTCAAATCCGAGTTTGACTACAGTACCGCACAGTACTTAATTCCTTATCTTCTGTTTCCCGCATTCACGACGCGATTGTTGATCATAAACACCATGGGAAGCCGAAAAGATAAACGGGGAAAATCTCTGAAGGATGTCCGAGGGACGAGAGCTCTTGAAATTGTTTTTAAAATTAATTTGGATCGAATGTTTTCAGGGTTTTGATAGATTTGGCTAGATGAACGTTTTAGGCGATGAAGATTGAGCTTTTATTCTAGACGAAAAAAAATCTCGTCAGTTAGGCATTAAGCCAAGTGTTGTGTGAATTGAAACTTGTGTTAGATTCTACAGTATATGGGCATCTGACCTTAGACTGGGTTTGTGTAGTTATATATATATTTTTTTAGGCTACGTTAGCTATATATTTAGGGCTTGGATTGGCAAGTTTAGTGCTGAATTTTTAGTAACTTGGGATCATGTTGACCCAAAGTAATTCGATGTTCAGCTGGTTTTGGTACAGTTTTAAAGAAATTCGTTTGGAACTTGACTAGGTTGTATCGACGTTTGGCTGTGGTGTGAACCTTGATAACTCTAACCTCCTTAAGTCAAAAAGCCTTTAGGTCGAATTCTTTTCCAGGTCCCCCCATCTGAATCCCCTCAGAAACAAGAGATTAAAAACCTCCTTAAGTCAAAAGCTTTTCCCCTCAAACCTCCATAAGTCGAATTTTCTGTGGCCTGTTGGCCATTCTTTTCTTGAAAAAAAAAATAAAGAAAAAATCTATAAAACCATAAGTTTATGTGTTTTAAAGGAAGTGAAAGACTTAATTGGGCAAATGAACCTCTGCCTCCAAGTTCAGCAGCCTTTCAACTCATTTAAGAATCCATTCAAGCTCCAGAATATCACCATTTAAAGTACCTTTTTCTAATTTTCCCGTAAATTAGGGCTTTGTATTGTTGTTCTAACGTATAAAATTCAAAACCTCTCTGAGTCAAAACTCAAAACCTCTCTGAGTCAAAACCTCTCTAAGTCAAAACCTCCCCAAGTCGAATGTTTTGCAGGTACCTTGAAATTCGGCTTAAGGAGGTTTCGACTTTGAGAGTTTTTGAATTTTATTGGTTGGAACAACAACACAAAGCATTTTAGTCTGATAAACTTAGAAAAAGGTACTGTAAATGGTGATATTCGACTTAGAGAGGTTCAACTTTTGGTCTCTTCAAGGTAATACAGTATATGTTTCTGGCCAAAAAAGTTTTGAAGATGGGTTAGATGCTTAGATCTCAGATGTCTTAGAATAATTGTCTTCCAAAAGCCAAGATTGTGGTGATATCGTCTACTTACTGTACCTATCAGTCAAGTGCATCTTTCTTGAGGGTTTCAAGATAAATGTCGTTGCCGTTTCTAAACCATTTTTCCATTCCTATTCTTAATCGCTGGAAGTGAAAATCGCAGGAATGAGGCTTGCGTTTGTCATTACTGAAATGTGCAAAAGCTGAAATCTGAGCCCAAGTCCAGGGGTTTTTTTGTTTTCGTGTGCTGCACAAATGCATGTAAGAAAACCTGCAAATCTTTGCGAGAAATTTGGCTCGTGACCCCTATGACGCATCTGGCAACTCTGCCGGCCACGAAAAAGCTGTTCCAACCAATTTTGAAAAAAACTAGGAAGAAAGCTAGAGAATAATTCGATTAAAAAATGTTCGTGCAGTCGAAGGACGCAAAAAGTCAAGTAGCAGAAACGAAAAACTTGAGCTGTGTTGAGCTGGCGGAAAGTATCCTCTGTAGCGAATATCGTGTTTCCCTGAACTTCCCCCAAGTTTAATATATTTTTTTTCAAATTTCTTTTCTTTTTCGAATCTGCTTTTCTCTGGTCAGTTCTCTTGTGTATCAAGTTGGCTCCATTCTTCCCTCGTCTTCACGACATGCCTGCCTGAGTTTGCACGTTCCTGTGTTTGTAAAAGTTCCCCCACCGCTGCGAAATATACAGTATTCAAAATAAAAATCATGAAAAGGCATCAGTGTTGTAAATGACTCTATAGAATAAATTACAAGATACTGTATGTTCCTCTTATTTTTATCAGTTTGACCGATTTGAAGCGAGGAATTGTTCTAAAAAAATTGATTTAGGATGACTCATTTATTTTCGTAGGATTTTTATGATGAATAGCAATAAATTAAATCGAAAGAATGCTGCAAAATGTTACGTGAGAAATCGTGTTTTCGGTAAGTTGGAAAGAACAGACGATCCATAAATACAGTAATTAATTCATCATAAACAGAACTTTAAAATGAAATTTTTGAATGCATGTGACTTTTAAAAAATGGACTCTTGCTCTGAAAATCTAATTATGTAGATCATCAAGAAAATTCAAAATTCAGCGCTTATATTTTTATAAACATGAAAAACCTACTTTTCATGACCTCAAAATGCAGTAGATTTGTGATTAACCCGCAATAAAATTTTTCGAAGAAATCACCCTCTAAACTCTTTGGATGTTAGTGTAACAAAACATAGTCTTGGAAAATCCTGGAAAAATTCCGACGAAAATATCATATACTGTAGTCGAAAACTTATCTTAGTCTCACTAAGCCACTTCGCGAGAAATTTCAACCCTTTCAGCAAATAAATTCATTCTAAGTGAAACTTGGAGAAAAATTTCCCGTTTCAGTGCTTTCATAAAAGTCTCATCAACGTGTCAAAGCCTCCTTTTATTTTCCAGAAATATTCTGGTTTCTGGAGCAGTGCAATCCTTCAGGGTTCAGGACAATATTCGTAGATATTTGCATTCGTAAATAACTGGGAACGTTCTAGCAAATAGTCACATCTTGTTTACTCTTTGCGTTTGTCTGATTCGGTCGGTTCGGGCTGTCTGGAAAGCTTCTGGATCGCCGAATGGCGTATTTATTCGAAAGAAAGCCGCCGTCATGCTTGTTGTTGCCTTCCTCAAATCCGACTTATATATAAATACACACACACACACACACTTACGCACTGTGATCCGATCTTTCTTTCTACCAGATCTTTAGCTGACGAAGGCGCCACTTGTGCGTTTGTGTGTGTTTGACGAAACAGCGTCGGCATAAAAATAAAAAGTGCAATGCATTTCATAGTGCTTTTCTTCAAACAAAAAAAAACTGACCACCTGACAAGACCTAGCACTAATGTGTTTGTCACAGACCTAAAATAAGCGCTGATCACTTACCTGAGATTATGGCGAGAAATGTACTGTACATGCTACCATGCTACTGTATTTTTTTTTAAATCCTCTCACTTACCTGAATTTCTCTTACAACTTATGTGCCTGCAAGATTCCGCAAAATAATCCTATGAAGCAAATCCGTCTCTGAATTATCTAATTGTAATCAACAAAATGTCTTGCCATAATCCTCGCATTTCAAAAATTAAGTACAGTACAGTACTGAATTTGCTTTGCATCTGTTCTAGTGTAGAGCTCCAGATGATTCCCCGAAACAATCCTTGCCATCTTCAAAGTATGCAGGATTCTAATCCTGGCATTCATAATTGAATCCTGCTCTAAGAACAGCATTAGTATTGTAAGATTTCCTTGTTGGGACGAGGGTTGTTAATCACAATCAAAAATATACTTGCCCAATTGCAATCACATTCCAGCACAAAAATTATTCCCCAATCAAAATTGCAGTCACAAGGCACTCATGTTCTACATACCCAATCACAATGTATTTCAATGTATTTTTGCCCAATTGCAATTGCAAGGGCTATCACAACTCTTAACAAGATTTCCATCCTGTGTTTTTCACATTTAGTGTAATCATCCCTGATTAATCTCAAATTATTTCCATAATATTGATCTTGTGAATGGATGAAGAGAATAACAAATAAAATCTAATCAAAACAATACTTCAGCATCATGTGGATGTCATCTTTTCTCATTCCATTTAGATTTTCACCAGACAAAAAACAGAAAACATCTGCCTTGAAAAAAAAGTAAAGTAGCAAAAATTATGAATAATGCTAAATAGCTTTTCTGAAGTATTCTTCAATGATTGAATGCCCAAACTCTATCATCCAAGTGCAATTACCAATGAAAAATATTTTAATCTTCTTTATGTGCCAACTGGTCTTAAGTTGAAGCCATTAAAATCAATATATCCTCTTCCATCTAGCAACTTACACAGTTGATGCAAAAAGTTTATCATTTTTCATTGAATTTTGATAATGGTTTAAATCAGTTTTCTCAAGAAAAATGCATACACTGCTGAAGTTATTTGGTATTTCAAAAAATAAATGCACAATTGCAATCACTATCACCATGAGCAAAAAAAAAAATTTGCCCAATCGCAATTGCAAGGCTTGTGATTGTGCTAAGTTGTGGCACAATTAACAACCCTGGTTGGAATTGATCAGCAGTCAGGCATTTGGTGGTGTCATGGAAGCAGCATTTAAATCAGTGGTCCTAGTCCAGTGGTAGGTGCTATGCCCCGTTGTGGTGTATATCCCCCCTCGCCAGGGTGTCTCCTGGGGCGAATAGGCCGCATACCAGCCTGTCACTCACTCACTCACTTGCATTCATTCGGCGCCCCGCACGTGCTATGCGGCGGCCCTCTTGACAATACTTACCGTACTTCCGAAGGAGGAAGAACATATCCCACTGGAAACAAGATTTACTTTTTCATCACTTGTTTCCGGCACACCGCGTGTCTCTCATTTTCTTGTTGTGCCAATTTGGGTCTTCATGATGCTGCCGGATTTTCCGTGTGGCACAGCTTTATTAATACAATAAGTGGTACTTATTGTTCGAATTGTGCTTGTCAGCTCAGTCTTACAGAAGTATTTTTGGGTTAGATAATGAAAGAAAAGAAAATTACTGGTATGATAAAATCCGATATAGTGCACTGCAGAATCCATTGCTCCGTTTATGTGAATACTGTAGCATTGAAGTTGCCGACAATAATTTTTTTTTGTTCACAACCCAAAACGAATGTTATCAAAGGTATTCACTGGAAAGCACGCCGCACTAAGATTTTGAGCAATTCAAAACCTTTATGAGCGCATTATTGGGTGTTACGGCCCATGCGTAAGTGCGGCCTATGCTTCATGGTTTCTTATTCTCAAATTCCTTCTTCAAACTGAAGATTTCTCTGACAACTGCGTCAGAACCTGGGTTTTACCGAATTAAGATGACGCCTATATGCAGAAAATACGGTATCAAGGGAATATGGAAGATAGTGAAGGAGGAAACACGTGCGAGGAATTGAATATATTGAACTGTAATACAGTTGTGGAAAAAGGAAAAGGAAGGCGCCGGGAAATGAAGTAAGAGAGAAGAAACTCAACATCAAATTCATGTTTCAACCTGAAGATTTTTCTGACACTACACCGGCTTTAGAACCGAGATTTCGCCGACTGAGGATGACGCCTATCAAGGAGAGATAGGGGGAAAGATAGAGAAGGGAAGAACGCTTGCAAGGAAGAGATTGAACTGACCAGTGGAGGAACACGAGTAAAGCGCCAAGGAAACAAAATAAAAATAAAGATCATCCGCTGGGCGCAAAGGCACGCAGCCAGCCGAAGGTTGCGTGGGCCGCAGGAAGGCGGGCGGTCCGTCTGTCTGTCTTTCCGTCCGTCTGTCTGTCCGCTAGTCCGTAGAGCAGTTTCATAAGGAGCGCGCGTTCGCTCCTGTCTGTCCTTTTTCGCGCGCGTCTGCTGCTCCCGTCTTCCCCCCTCCCCCGGTTCCTTCAATTATCCTGTACTGTACACTTATTCCCCGTGCGTTTCCTTCTTTCTTCTGCTCACTCCTGTCCTCTGGGTCGTCTCGCGTATCTCGGCGGCGGCGGCGGCGGGCGGAGGAGGAGCGGATGGGGAGGGGGTGCCGCAGTCTGGCGAGTGTCTAGTTTGGCGGTGAGCGCGGCCTCTCCCTCCCTCTGTCTCTCACTCTGCCGTTGAGGCGCTGTGGCCGGTGTGCGCGTCTGGCGAGCGGCTGCCAAGCCGGGTGGCCAACGCCGTGGATGAGCATTTCTTGACCACGCCATGTTGTACTGCACTGCAGAATATGTTCTTTGTTATGAAGTTAGACTCTGTCCGCGACGATTTTGTCTGCAACGTTCTTCTCTGCGTAACCATTTTTTCGGGTAAGGACCACATAATTCTCCTCCCATGTTGTTGGGGTTCTCTACAATGCCTTTTTTTTGGTCCCTTGACTTGTGTTGCAGAGGCAGTCCACCCGTGTCATGCAGAGGGTCTAATTTTGAACAACATTATTCTTAGAGAAATGTTGTTTGAGAAATTTATGCAATGAGCGACGGAAGTGCATAAGGAAATACTGTACCTAAATGTCTGTAAATGTGAATGACAGTACTGTATCTTTGAATAAAGCTGAAACAGGACTGGGAGCGGAAAAAAGTATCAATGCCCAAGCTGAGTATGCTTTAATGAGGCAACTTTTACATTAGGTCTTGCTGGGAATCCATCCAGGGTGGTAGAGAACAAAAGCAAGATTCAGTTGGACTGGGGAAGTTTTTCTCCTGACAATGACCCTCTCCAGCTGTTCTTTTCTCATGCCATTTTCTCCTCACTCCATCTTGAAACAAGCTCGCAGTAATGTTTTTGCTGATGCAACTATGTCTGGTACCACGAACAGACGCTTCCTTGTCCATGTGGTCATGAAGACAAATATGTGGAATACAGTGGCGTTTCTGTGTCTACAGGGTATTCTTGATGTTGCTTATCCCTCTCCGGCCGCGCACTTCATGACTTGTCAGCCAGAAACGTAAATCTGAGGACGTGCGTCAACTGTGGAAAAAAAAAGTTATTTTTTTGTTGGCGTTTCTTGTGTCATCCACCTGTGGGAATGCATAAGACTGGCGTGTCTGCCGCCGACAACGCCACCTCCCTCCCTCTCCCCGCGGCGCGCCAGCTGTCATTCCGAGCCTGCTCTCTCTGTCTCTCCGCGTCTCTTCATCCCTGTCCTCGGTTCGACCGGTTCGTGCCACGAGCGGCCACTATATCGCGGAGAGGGTTGCTGTGCCGCCTCGGGTTGAAAATTGCCGCACTGAACTCTACTTTCGAGAGCTATTGCGTTGTGGAGGGCGCGAGGGAAAAAATTGAAATTGAAAAGAAAGGAGGAAAACCGTTCACCGCGGCCGCCATCTCGTTTCAAATTGAAGCTTGCAGTGTGTTGTCGGAGGGAAGCAGGCGGGTAATTTGATAAATGAAGTTAGCCTGGATTTTTTGGATTCAAGGTTTTTCATCAGCGGAGTTGCGTGTTTCTTTTTTTCTTTCCGATCGGTGAAGCGTGTTGGAATGTTTCAAGAGTATAAGACCAACCGGTCCCGGTGTTTTTGGACAAATTCAATGTAAACTCAGATTATCTTGAAACTATTTACTGAATGACCTTTCACACACCTGCATTTGGCCATATACATTTCGAGGGAGACACTCTTCGTGCAAAAGACTGGTCTGATCAGATACTGTACAGTATTCTGATTCAGAATTATATTTTTATCATTTTTTCAGATTATCCAGTGACGATTATTTTCTGAAAAATTATTGTAACTGTATACATGTTCTACCTGCAGGAAGAAGCCTAATCCCTTATGGAGAGATTAAAAAAAAAATGCATGTAATGTTTGTGGTTATCTTGAACAGGGTCGCTAAAAGCTGGCCACATTTCATGAAAAAGCGCCTTTAGAATCTATGTAGTGGAGGTTTGGCCTAAAATGTTTCTTGTAATGGACTTCTGAATTGTTTGGGTCATAGTGTGGGATGAACTGGAAATTCAAATGGGGGGACTGTGAGCTTGACTCAAGGACAAACTAGTTGAACTACCCTGTACAATTGAACCTCAATAACTCAAACTTCCTCAAGTTGAATACCTCCCTATGTTGATTTGTTTTGAAGTCCATCTCTGAATTCCATGAGAAACAATAAATTGAGAACCTTCCTTACACCAAGCTTTTGCCCCCTCAAACCTACATAACTCAAATGTTTTTGCAGGCCTTTTGGCCATTTTTTTTATTGACACAGCAAAGAGGAGTGAAAGACTTAGTAGGCGAATGAACCCTTTCCTTGAAGTTCAGCATCCTCTCAATTTATTTAAAAGCTATTCAAGGCCGCGAATATCACCAATAACAATTTTCTGTAATTCACTTTACCACCCACTACCCAAGACAAATGATTGTTTCTTCAACTCTTGAACTTTGTTGTAAGTCGAATTATTTTGCTGGTCACTTGAAGTTGGCCTGTGTTGTCTTGCGTACTGTTGATTACCGAATTGCAATCCACCGCGGTGGCAACCCTGACTTTAGAGCTAGAATGAAGGGTATTCCTGGTCTCCAGGCAGGCGGCTGGTATGGAACAGGCGATGAGCTGGAGTGGTGGTGGTGGTGGTGGTGGGGCAAGAAATGGAGGCCAGGTGCCTGCTTTCCTACACGGCTCCCTCTTGGTCTCGCCGCGTCTCCCGTTCATTTCTCCCAGGTCGCAGCTATTTCATGTATCCTCTCATTTCTCGCGCTGTAACGTCGGTCGGTAAGCTCGAGAACAACCTTGACTCTTGCGCGGAGCCATTTAAAGCATTACGGCGGCGTCTCGCGTCGCAGGAATTCCGTCTCTCCCTTGGCGAGCTGAGTGTGGAACCCGTACCGCGGACGAGTGCATGCAGGTAATCCTGCAGTTCATGCAGCCAAAAAAAGGGGCGATCGGACCCCAAAGAAAGGGTCCGCCTGGAGTCCTTTGTCTGGGGCAGGGCCTGGGTTTTCACGAGAATTCGCATGCCGAAAGTGTCATTCTCATTTTGGGGACACACTTTCAGCTTGCAAGTTTTCGCATTTTAACAATTTTTTCCCTTTCAAGTTCGCGCATTTTAGCAACTCTTAGGAATAGATCCGCAGGGTTATTTCAAATTATTTTTTCACGTTAATGTGCAGATACGAAAAAAAGAAAGTAAATCCATTAATTAAGAATTACGCAAAGTATAAGAATTTACAGAGTATTTGGCAGTAATTTTTTACCAGCGAAACCTGTTCAGCTGGATTTTAAATAAATGTTATCCTAAAACTCAATATTTTTGCACCTTCTGTAATTTTTACAAAAATGTACGTAAAAATGGGGATGTAGGCATTGCTTGTATTGCAGTATATACATCTCTGCATGGGGCACTTTGAAATTTATTCCCACAACAGCTTTGCTCGATTCCCTTTGCTCGATTCCCTGAGGCAGAAATTTTTGGTAAGACAAAAAAACAAGATAAAAAATTCCAAGACATTCTTCAGGAAATTTGTTGCTAATCTCCATTTCATCATGGAGTACTGTAATGGGGGTACTGTAATGGTAGTACATTTTATTATCAAATGCATGTTTTAATTGGTATCTGAATACATTTAATACAAGGGGGACAGTGCTATAGTAAAAATAGCTGCTTTGCTGTAAGCCAATTCCAATCTTAAAAATGGCCCATCCTGAAAGAAAGGCTTAATTTCAATGCAAAACTTAATGCAGTTGAACTTTGACAACTCACAACTCTCTATGCTGGTCTTGTTTTTGTGCAAAGCCTATGTAATTTTCCACAAGCAGTGCACAGGATTTCACAATTTTGTGCATGTGCAAAATGTTTATTTTAATGGAGCTTATTCATGTTTACAGTCTGTGCCATGTCTAGTCTCATGGGCCAGACTTAAGTCAACTCTATTTTTCACAAGCAGTGCACAGGATTTCACAATTTTGTGCATGTGCAAAATGTTTATTTTCATGGAGCTTATTCATGTTTACAGTCTGTGCCATGTCTAGTCTCATGGGCCAGACTTAAGTCAACTCTGTTATAAATCTACAGCTCTGAATAGCGTTAATGTGTTTTCATCTCTAATCTGTTAGAATAAAAAAGTTGATGACTCAATTGCTACCCAACTGATTTACTTCTACTTGGACTTTCATCCATAATCCAGTACCTCTTGAGGAACTCATGGTTTCTAAAAGGCTCAAAATGTTTTTGCATGCATTTGGAAATGTTCTGAAAATTCTTGAATGGAATTTAATAAGCTCTTGTCTTGATTCATCCAGTATTTAATGTGCACAAGCATGAATGAATTTGATCCTAACCAGGTTCCACAGCAAAGTGTGGGATAGAAGCTGAGTTATGCATATACAGCATTGGTATTTATCAACTTGCCCAAAATGAGGTCATGGGAGCAATCAATTCCATTGATACCAAGTATAAGAAAAATATTTTCTTGAGTTGTATGCAGAAATAAGGAGTGTTGCTATCAATCCAAAAATGGTTGCTGTGCACATNGGCATTGCTTGTATTGCAGTATATACATCTCTGCATGGGGCACTTTGAAATTTATTCCCACAACAGCTTTGCTCGATTCCCTTTGCTCGATTCCCTGAGGCAGAAATTTTTGGTAAGACAAAAAAACAAGATAAAAAATTCCAAGACATTCCTCAGGAAATTTGTTGCTAATCTCCATTTCATCATGGAGTACTGTAATGGGGGTACTGTAATGGGGTACTGTAATGGTAGTACATTTTATTATCAAATGCATGTTTTAATTGGTATCTGAATACATTTAATACAAGGGGGGCAGTGCTATAGTAAAAATAGCTGCTTTGCTGTAAGTCAATTCCAATCTTAAAAATGGCCCATCCTGAAAGAAAGGCTTAATTTCAATGCAGAACTCAATGCAGTTGAACTTCGACGACTCACAACTCTCTATGCTGGTCTTGTTTTTGTGCAAAGCCTATGTAATTTTTCACAAGCAGTGCACAGGATTTCACAATTTTGTGCATGTGCAAAATGTTTATTTTCATGGAGCTTATTCATGTTTACAGTCTGTGCCATGTCTAGTCTCATGGGCCAGACTTAAGTCAACTCTGTTATAAATCTACAGCTCTGAATAGCTTTAATGTGTTTTCATCTCTAATCTGTTAGAATAAAAAAGTTGATGACTCAATTGCTAGCCAACTGATTTACTTCTACTCGGACTTTCATCCATAATCCAGTACCTCTTGAGGAACTCATGGTTTCTAAAAGGCTCAAAATGTTTTTGCATGCATTTGGAAATGTTCTGAAAATTCTTAAATGGAATTTAATAAGCTCTTGTCTTGATTCATCCAGTATTTAATGTGCACAAGCATGAATGAATTTGATCCTAACCAGGTTCCACAGCAAAGTGTGGGGATCTTCGACTCAATACGTATATGTCGTAACCATAAATAGTTGAACGGGTTTTACTCCAGTACCCTCGTTAGTTAAGGTAACTATGGTTCATATTCTTTTTATAAAAGAACTCAACATACGTCTTTATAGGAGTGTTGCTATCAATCCAAAAATGGTTGCTGTGCACATTTCCAAGTCCTCAAGTTGAGCTAGTTGATAAATACCAATGTTCCAGATGCATAACTCACTTCTTCCCCGCACTTTGCTGTGGAACCTGGTTTGGATCAAATTCATTCATGCTTGTGCACATTAAATATTGCATGAATCAAGACAAGAGTTTATAAATTTCCCTTGAAGAATTTTCAGTACATTTCCAAAAGCATGCAACAAATATTTTTAACTTTTATACACTGTGATTTCCTCAAGGAAAACTGGAATATGGATGAAAGTCTGAGTAGAAGTAAATCAGTTGGCTAGCAATTGAGGCATGAAGTTTATTATTCCGACAGGTTAGAGATGACAACACAACAAAGTTATTCAGAGCTGTAGAAATATAACAGAGATGACTTAGGTCTGTGCCCATGAAAATAAACATGGCACACAGGCATAAAATTGGGAAATTCTGCATGGGACAGCTTTTAAAAAATTATTTAGGTCTGTGCCTTAAAAATATACATGGAACAGCCTGTAAAAATGAATATGTGCCATGAAAATAAAAATTTTTCACATGCACAAAATTGTGAAATTCTGTGCACTGCTTGTGAAAAATTACATAGGCTTTGCACAAAAATAAGACCAGCATAGTGAGTTGTGAGTTGTCAAAGTTCAACTGCATTAAGTTATGCATTAAAATTGGCGGAAAGAAAGTCCTACCCGGTCGGAACATAATTTACATAAGTCTATGTACACATGGTTAATTTACACGTGGTTAATTTTGTACGTAAACTATTATTTTACAGGATGACGATGAAAATTATAGTGAGGTCTTTTTTCAGTGAATAAAACACTCAAATTATTTTACATTTATCAGCTGGTATTGCTTATGTGGAAGCTCTCCTACAGTTTATTATATCGGTATAACTACGTCACGTAATTAAACCCTGTGGTCTCCTCCTTAAATTTTACGTATGGATTAAACGGGTAAGTTCTATAAGGACGTACTCACCGTTAAAACTACGGGACTCGTGCAACTTGTTCATGAGATTTCAGGTTTAAAAGTCAAGAGGATAACATGTGATAGGGAGTAATTCTTTTTCCAGCAGAATTCAAGCTAACTCTCAAGTAAAATTTTTCATACATTTATAATGTATCAAAAACTACTGGTACACTAAGCAGCTGTTGGAGTTAATTCAGTGAATGATAATGAAATGGAATTCAGGAAAAATTTTCCCGAGGAATGCCTTGCAAAATTTTCCTGATTTGGTTTACGACAAATTTCCGCCTTAAAGGATGAGGGAATCTAAGAAATGAAGTTGTTCTGAATATGAATTCCAAAATGCCTCACAAAGAGATGTAAAGGGTATAATATACATTACTGTAATTCAAGCACAGTCTATATTGCCATTTTTATGTCCATAAATATCTTAGTGCTACAGTTTTTGTAAAAATTACAAGTGCTGCAAAAATGTTGAGGCTGGGAGTGCAGCAGAATTTCGTGGGTAATATGCATTCAAAATCCTGATGAATTGACCCGAATTCATTCTTGGTCAATTCAGCAGGAAAGAAGAAGTTCAAATTACAAGTGCTGCAAAAATGTTGAGGCTGGGAGTGCAGCAGAATTTTGTGGGTAATATGCATTCAAAATCCTGATGAATTGACCCAAATTCATTCTTGGTCAATTCAGCAGGAAAGAAGAAGTTCGGTAACTCTGGGGGTAGCTGGGCCCGTTATTGAAAAAAGTGTTGGTCAGCATTCCCGGACGGCTTAAGCCTTTCGTCCCTGGTTTTCTTCCCCATTGATCTTCAGAGCACTGCACTGTACTCCTGGGGTTGCAGTGAAAGTGAAAGTCCTAAATGCTACACTATTCCTTTTTTTTCTCACTTCTCCCTGAGGTCGGCATGTCAAAGCTTCTCTGACATTGAGGAATTGTTTGTTGCCCCCCGTTTTTTTGGCCGCGCAGGGGGTTCATGCACTCCGACGCAGTTTCTAAGAAACGCGTGCGTTACAAAAGGGACCCTAGAAGAATACCACGACGAGGGCTCGGCAATAAAACCGTGTTCTATCTTACCTACCTTCTTGCTCATTTTTTCTCATGTTTTACGAAAAAATATATACAGTATTCATACTGTATATATTGTATGAATTTATAGATATTGTATATGTGAAGCTTGAAGTGCGTGAGACGAGGGGAACAAATACCTTCCTCTCCCTCTACTCTGTCCCGCAGGCAGATGCAGAAGACTGTATGGGCCAGACGAAGCCAGGGATACTCAAAGCAGAACAGAATGGAATGGAAGAGAAGAGAATAGAATGGAATAAGACAGAACAGAACAGGTGGTGGTGATGGGGCGAGAGTCAGGTAGATCACACTCCACAAACCTCTTTCCTGAGTACTGACCGTCTCCCATCGCATTCCGATGAGAATCCAGCCTTCTTCCGCGTCGGCTAATTGACGGGTTTCGCCAACGGATCATGAAACCCAGACAACGGGGCCCGAAGACACACGAGGCACATANAATTACAAGTGCTGCAAAAATGTTGAGGCTGGGAGTGCAGCAGAATTTCGTGGGTAATATGCATTCAAAATCCTGATGAATTGACCCGAATTCATTCTTGGTCAATTCAGCAGGAAAGAAGAAGTTCCGTAACTCTGGGGGTAGCTGGGCCCGTTATCGAAAAAAGTGTTGGTCAGCACTCCCGGACGGCTTAAGCCTTTGTCCCTGGTTTTCTTCCCCGTTGATCTTCAGAGCACTGCACTGTACTCCTGGGGCTGCAGTGAAAGTGAAAGTCCTAAATGCTAAACTATTCCTTTTTTTTTCTCACTTCTCCCTGAGGTCGGCATGTCAAAGCTTCTCTGACATTGAGGAATTGTTTGTTGCCCCCCGTTTTTTTGGCCGCGCAGGGGGTTCATGCACTCCGACGCAGTTTCGTGGAACCACATATCCTCGAAATGCACTGTACTGTACCCGGTGTGTGTGTGTGTGTGTGTGTATGTGTGTTGTTGCCTATCAGTGGAGGAACTATAAACGCGGAAGAGACAGAGGAATCCTGTCTGCCTTTCTGTTTCGCCTTTCCTTTTTGCTTTTATCCTCGGTAGAATTCAGGTAGGTGATGAAGTCAAAATTTCAAATTTTAGCCTCTACAATCGAACGCCAAGGGACCAGCGAATAATTCTAGGTCGAGGAAACAGCTATTTTTTTCTGGACAAAAATTGAAGGAAAATAAAATGTGTGGTTTTTTTTTTTTTGTGGCCTTAGACTGAGGAATAAATGTGTCGACAGGATGCTGAACTTGGAGGCAAGGGGTCATTTCTCGAATTAGCCTTTCGCTTCCTTTAAAAACACATCAAGTTATATTGTTATTGGTTGTCTATTTTCTCTATTCCTGAAATAAAAGCCCAAAAGCCTCCAGAAAATTGGAGTTATCCACGTTTGAGAAGGAAAGCCTCTGAGTTATAGAGGTCTTCAATGCACATTTTCTAAGGGAATTCAGACAGGTACTTCTAGCAGAATTCATCATGAGGATGAATTTGACTCAGGGAGGTGCGAGTTATTGAGGTTCAACTGTATTTCATGAAATTAGTAAAATGCATTAATTTTTGTGACATGGTCTCACAGAGAACTTGGTTTCGCGTCGTACCCGAAGATCGATTTTATTGAAAATACACTCTTGAAACATTGATGTGCGTGCTTTAGGGCACATGTTTCTCAAGTAAATTCTGTAAGGTCCTCAAGTTTCAAGCAACTGAAAATAATTTAAAAAAATACTGTATTACCCATAGGGCTTCAATGGATTTTACTCCCGTTCCTGTTTCTTTTTACATTGCTTTTCCACTGTCTCCAAAAAAAAAAAAAAAAAAACGGGGGCGCGCTGAAATATTGTATGCTGAAACTAGGGGGTGTCAATCCGATATTACCCCCACCCTGCCGTGAACAAGCTTTGCTGGCAAGCGGAAGTAGCTATTCCAAGGCTCTGCACCTTTACCCTCCTCTCTCATAATCCGTCTCCGTCCCCCCCATTTGCAAACTGTTCCTGTCTAATGGTGCTCCAAGGAAGGGGAAATGTGCAAAACGTCAAAGGGGCGTTCCGTAAGTTTTGAGACCAATTAGATACAGTATTGGAGCAAATAAACTGGGGTTTTGCTATCTAAACGAATCGCACATACTCCCTCTTTCGTCGACCTTTCTGCGCGATTTGACGGGATTCTTGTCAATTTTTTTTTGCATTTCGTTGATGATGAATTCTACGCGTTTTCACCTATTTTTGCAGGGTAATTATTCTCGGTTAGGGTTTAGAAACAACATTTCATAACAAAAGTGTCATTGAAACCGAAGCTAATTGAATGGACGACAAATTTGTGGAACGTGCAAATATGTTTGACTGAAATCTTTCAGAATTCGAAAACATATTTTCTCTCGTTGACGACGTGTTTTGCTCTTACGCTCAGGAGTACAGTATTTTAATCGTTCTTTGCTTTGCTGGTTGATTGGGGTAGGAAGAAGTTAAAGCGGGATGCCTTACCAAAAACATGGTACGCCATTTTATACTTAGTCCATTATCCGAAGCCAGGATCGGTGGTCATAAAGTTTTTCAAGCAACGCTTTTGGGAGTCGGTAAAATTTTATGAAACTTTGTTGGTTCTCAGAATTAGTTTTTTTTGGGAATTGCGAAAAATTTCTGTTCCAATTTTCATTTCCAGGTATATGTTTATAGTGAAGGGTGTTGTGTGTGTGTTTGAGTTTCCAAATGAAAAAGAAGACAAAATAAACTTATGGACCATCCCTGGTGGCGTCTCTTCCGGCCGCCGTGGCGGAACACTGATGCGGCGTGACCTGACTGATGGGCGCGAACGGGTTGCCTGCGGGACTGATGGGAAACTAACGACGCGTAGCAAGCTGGGACACGTGAAAAATGACCTTTGCAACTAGCAGCCGGATCCATTCCACTATTTTTTTCCCCCGTGGCTTTAACAAAAATAGTTTCTTTTATTTATTTATTTTTTCACGAGGAGAGTAAGAACACTTTGCTTGTCCTTCGTCGCGTTTATTTCTCGTGCGCTAATGTTTTGGCAATACATTGAAAGCCGAGTTTGTGACATTGTTTTTTTCTTGGCACTGAGCGGAGTTGGTTTTTTTTTTGAACGCACTGCTGACGATTGTTCGAAAGTAAAAAAAAAAAAAAAAGATCCTGTACAGTATTGTGAAATGTATTTCTATGAGTACGTACGTTGTATCGTCCTTTGTCTAATTCACGATAACATTTGGCGATCGATTTCCCCCCGTTTAAATCGTCCCAAGTCGAATTGTCCGTATGTCGGGGTGCCCGTATTTTGCGGGTCTCACTGTAAATGCCCATCATCAGTTAACCCCATACTGTACCTTTTGGCAAAGAATAGAATAAAATGTAGACTTGAGTGTGTGACGCACCACTTTTCTGTTTTCCTCTGTTTTTTTTTTTCCTCCTTCCAATACCTCTAATAGTAACTAAAGTCTTGGAATCGCTGTGAGGATAATGTGGTCATCCGGTTGGTTGGCTCCTGCGTGCGCATTCTTGTGCCCATAGTCCTGCGTTTTACACGAAAAAAAATAGAATGGAGTTTAGAAATAAAAAAGAAAATGAGTCCACGGAGGAAGAAAAAAAAAAAAAAAAGCACTCATGGACCGTGGCTCCACATTATTTCAAAGTAACGGTGATGCGGCTTGAACAAGTGCTCGTGTCGCGGCGAACCTGGGAGCCACATTTGTTTCTCTCTGCGTTGCAGTCTTGGGATCTGAAGGATGATTGTCCTGCTTAAATGTGCACACATATGCATACGCTATACATAAATGTGAATCTATGTATATATATATATTTCTTTTCTGATGCAGCTAATTAGGAAGCGGGAATTTATTCATCTTTATTTTTTTCTTGAGCGCGGGGTGACTCGTCAGAATGCGCACGAACGGGATGACCAAGAGATATTCCAGGTGTAGAGTCCGCGAGTCTTTGCCCTCAACATCGTTTTGCTGGCAGCCACATCGAAATAATCTACTTCCGTAAAATATGTTTTTCTCTCCTTCAAATGACGTAAAAAGAAGAAAAGTTTTGGAACGAATGAAGTTAAGCTTTTTTTCCCCCCGGTCGTGACGTGGAATAATTTAAAAGGCGCCTTGGCCAAGAAAAAGCACGGAAATTCCAAAAAAAAATTCTGCTATCTGATTGGACAGCTTGAGAATGACTTTAAAAAAAAAGAGGGATCTATGCATTTATTCTTATGCAGCAATGTGTGTTACAGGGTAGGGCTAGACATATTTTTGATCAGAATATCTCTTAAATAGTCGGAAATTACGTCGTTAAAATGATTCAATTATTCTCCCGATGGTTTCAAATTTCGTGACTCTAGCAATGACAAACATGAACATCATTAAAAAATGTAATACAGTATTTTAGATGTACAAATGTTTTCAATTTACTGAAAGAGCTCGAGAAATTTTCGAAACTCAAGATGAATATTTCGTCGAGGCGACGTTGATCGACGCACATTAGTTTTTTACTCATTTCGAAATTTCTGAAGAAAAGGAGATTTTTGTTCAGATTTCCACCTGATGCCGAAAAACCGTTTCCGGAAATCCTGTAATCAAATTTTATATTCCCTCGTGATAAAAATGTATTTTAAATGCCAGAAAAAAGCGGTCCAGAGGAAATTTATGTTTCAAACGTGATGCATTATCTTCAGAATGGTTGAAAGTAGCTCATTGAGAAAATTTTCCGAACTAAAAAGTATTATTCAATTATCGCTCAAAAAATAGTACCTTTATGCGTAATTGCTTCGGTTGCTTTGGCTAGTAAACTGTATGTTCAACATTGCATTTCGTTTCCATCAGTTCAGTAGATTTCAGTTTCTGCTTCGAATTTATCGCTTTCCATTCATCAGTTTTGTCAAGGATGGCATCCACGTCTTCGACGAACAACCTTGTCTTGAAGATTCCTTCCGATGACGCCAGAGAATTATTATTTTTCAAACCCGAAATGACTACTTTGTTCTCATGTTCAGGCTGCGATGACGAAGGAGAAAAAAGAAAGAATTCTTTGGTTAACTCCTCGCGATAAATTATGCAAATTTCCGTCGCAGTTCCTGATGCGAAAATAATGAGTAAAAAAATAAAATTAAAATATTGTTCGGGGGGTGAGAACCAGGTCATTGAAAGACCGAAAAGAGAAAGACGGAACGTGGAATACGACTGTAGGCACGCGGTGACAAGCTTTGGTGCGTCTGTGCTTCGCCTGTTTTGATTCCTTTTGGTCACGCAAAGCTTTCTGTCCAATCATTATTTCTTCTTTTTTTCTCTTTCTCTCTGTCTCTCTCTCTTCTGTGTTTTATTTTTTATTGTGTTCCTCTGTGCTCGAGCGGAGGATTGCGTTCCATTCTGTTTTCAGAATGTCTCCCTTTTTTATTTTTATTTTCCGGAAGGGATTCTCCTCTTTTGTCGCCGGAGGAGAATCCGGTGGCAATGTCCCGTCCACGTTTGCGAGTGGCAGCACAACTCAGCGCCGATCGAATGAGCGCCAGGGGGACACACACACAAAAAAAAGCGCGAACAAAAAGAGCATTCCTGTGGATATCTTAAATGGAGCTTTCTGTGAAAAAGAGAGATTTTCTTTGATTGAGTAGGATAATTTCATTCACTATGCTTTCGTGGATTTCCCTGTCCACGTTTGCGAGTGACAACACAACTGAGCGCTGACCAAATGAGCGCCAGAGGGACACATAAAATACGCGTCGACATGGATATCTTAGATGGGGTTTTCCGTGGAAAAGAGATATTTTCTTCCGATTGAGCTAGATAATTTCATTCACCATGCTCTCGTGGATTTCCCTGTCCACGTTTGCTAGTGACAGCACGACTGAGCGCCGACCAAATGAGCGCCAGGGGGACACACACACAAAAAAAAGCGCGAACAAAAAGAGCATTCCTGTGGATATCTTAAATTGAGCTTTCTGTGAAACAGACAGATTTCCTACCGATTGAATTAGATAATTTCATGCACTATGCTTTCGTGAATTTCCCTGTCCACGTTTGCAAGTGACAGCACAATTGAGCGCCGACCGAATGAGTGCCAGGGGGACACACGAAATAAGCGTTGCAAAAAAAGAGCATTCCTGTGGATATCTTAACGAAACTTTCCGTGAATAAGAGAGATTTTCTTCCAATTGAGTTAGATAATATCTATGCTTTCGTGAATTTCCCTGTAAACGTTTGCGAGTGACAACACAACTGAGCGCTGACCAAATGAGTGCCAGGGGGACACACAAAAAAAAAAAGCGTCGACAAACTCAGCATTCCTCCGGATATACTGTCTTAGAAAGGGTTGTCTTTAGAGAAGCGAGATTCCTTTTGATCGAGGTAGATAATTTCATTCACTATGATGCTTTCATTAATTTCTCTAATGCTTTTGTGTGGCAGGAACACGAATTAATTGCCATATTTTAGGGGGTTACCCACCTTTTTTTTGCGAGAGGAACTATGTCTGTTAAATCATGGCAAGATGTTTATGTAACGCCTTTTGGCTTTTTTTCACGGAATCCTATGATAAGTCAAGTGTTTTTGCGCGAAATTTCAAATTCTACGCACAACATGCACTTCAAGTTGGAATTTCTGCCTAATGAGGACTCGTGAGGTTTTTTTCTCTCGCGACAATTCGTTTTTCAACTACTTTTTGCTTTTATTCTTCAGGAACTCCTCGAGCGATCATTATTTTCTTCTTCTGTTCCCTACTTCTGCACGGTACAGTATTAATTCGCCAATTCTTTGAAACGCTTAGGTGATGTATCTATTTTCTATAGCATGTTGCTTTCTGTTCTTCGAAAAGTCTTAGAGTGATCATCATTATCTGTCCTCTGTTCCTTGGAAATATTTTCCCATTCCTTGAAAAAAAAAAAAATTTGCATGCCAGGAGAATCTAACATATCACGTTTCAGATGCCCGGGCACCATCAAGGCTTACCATCGGGTTTAAAGATCATATTTTATTCATTTGTTTTTTTTTCACTGCGAAAAAGGTTTAGAAATAATTTACAGTATAAATTCCAGTCTTATTCAGGATTCCCAGTGTCTTAGGGCATGAGACAAATGCTGGTACTGTTTCTCCAGGGAATAAAGATGGACACTCTCAACAACGAAATTCAAGGGACCAGAAATAAATTCGTTGTAGAGAGAATTTAGTTCTAGAGACCCCCTATAATATGAGGAGAAAACGCTAAAGGGACGAAAAATTCTTTATGCAGAGAAACATTTTGCTGAAAAAATCATTTTTAGAGAGATTCCACCTGTAATAATACCGTTTTAGTATGAGCCTTTTTATCAGAGGGAATACTGGTAGATTCTCTCTACAACGAAATTCATTTGACCAAAAATAAATAAATCTTTGTGCAGAAAATTTCATTCTGGGTAATTCCTGTAACATATGGTTAGAGCCCAATGCGACTAAAAAAAAAAAAACAATAACAATTCAGAGAAAAATCATTGAAGACAAAATAGTTCTTGTAGAAAGTCCCCGTGTATGACATGTCAGCCTGTTCAGCTGATGCTCACGTGGACGGCGCTCAGTTGAACCCGGCGCTGAATTGGGCTCGGCGCTCACTTGACCAAGCACCCACTAATGTGTTTTTTTTTCGTGTGCAGCACAGAGCCCTTGCCTTACTTCCTGAATCCCCGCCGGGGCGACGTTCCATTCATTCCCACCAGCACTGCGAAGCGGAAATGAAGGCAGAGGGGGGATGATGAAGCATCCGAGGGATTCCCTTGTTTTCTTCCCCATTCCTGAGCAGTGTGTACGAGGGGTTCAGTGAAAATTCCTCTGAGGAGGGGGGTCAAGGAACACCCGAAAGACACGGATTTTTAACATAAATGAGTACCCCGGAATACAGTGAAACTTTTACGATCGGTTCTTGGATCGACTCACGTGTTCAAAACCTTGTAGATGTGTGTGTACCATGTTAATGATGATACTGTAATTAAAGAGGATAAGAAGGAATCGCTGTATTGATATGAAACATACCGTGTCCGACGGATGTTATGCAAAAAAATGTGGAAACGTTTCACGCGTTTTCAAGTATACTTTTTTGGTTCTAAATTCATCTGCGCCCTTTTCTGGAAGAAATATCCGTGTTAAAATTTCAATTGTCAAATTACAATTTCAATTGTAATTAAAGAGGATAAGAAGGAATCGCTGTATTAATATGAAACATACCATGTACGACGGATGTTATGCAAAAAATGTGGAAACGTTTCACGCGTTTTCAATTATACTGTACTTTTTTGGTTCTAAATTCATCTGCGCCCTTTTCTGGAAGAAATATCCGTGTTAAAATTTCAATTGTCAAATTACCCGACTTTAATTTGTTAAATAATGTTTGCTTCAGGGAAATAAGGCATGAAATGTGTTAATTGTATTGAATGACTTGGAATACAGTACATATTTAATTGCAGTTTCATACCACTAGATATCAGTGATTGGCGCCAGAAATTATCCTTATTTATAAGCCACTGTGGTTGTACACTTTTGCAATGTGACTGCTAATATTGTGTTTCACTGCTGTGGTTGGCGATGGGAAATTTGTGCAAAATTCTACAATATTAATTTTTACGAAGGATCATCAACGTCCTGCAAGGTTCTTTATTCACCTTTTTTTTCTGTTGACATCAGAATAAACTGGTCCTGCGTGATTTCAAGCGACAAAAAAACACACACAAACACGAATGTACAAATGGTCATTTAATTCAACATGCGACTGTGATTCGAGTAGCAATCCGAAAAAATGTACAGTACAATAAAATTTCGTTACAACGAACTCCCAGCGACCTGCGAAATTAATTGTACAGTAATGAGATTCTTGGTTTTTACGACATTTTAGATTGAATTCCCAAGAAATATGTTTTGTTGTTTATTTTTTCAACTGTATCGTTCCTCTATGGGAAGTTTTTCGGTTCTTAGAATAAGTTGGAATCCTGCACCATTTCTATATTCCCTCATTTCCATCCTTTTATTGGATAATCCCTGTGGCATATGGGTGAAATCAGGGCCACAAATTCGTTATACTGATATTACAGCCTGAAAATGAATTGATTCAAAATGATATTTTTACAAAATCGTGCCTACGGGAAAACTGCCGGGAACCAAGAAAAAATTCTGTTGAATGAAAAAATGCGTTAATGCGAGATTCGTTGTAACGGGGTTTTACTTCATTATATACTGTATATCTCGCTGCGCAACAGCTTCCGGCCTGGCTTCTTTTTGAAGCTTCAAAACATTCTCACTCGTGTGGAAATTTCTCGATCGATCATTTGTTTCGTTTTCTCTCTCTCTTTCTTTGTGTGTGTGTGTGAGGGGACAGCCGACGAAACTGGAAATGTGGGGAAACTTTTTAATTACCCCGCTCTTTTCGTTGATGCATGTCCGCATGCATCGCGACCATTTGTCTCGGTGTGCGGAAGTTATCTGGCTTGATGATCGGCGGAGTATGCACGTTCCCGCGGTTCGGGATTATATATATATATAATGTACACATATACAGTATATACAGATGTGTGTGTGTGTGTGTATACTGGACATGTACATGCATTTTTTTTTTATCGCGTTGGATTTCGTGTGCAGGAATTCCTGACGAGCGACGTGGGCGGCTTCTTGTCCTCCGCGAGACTGCGGCCGGAAGAAAAAGGAAAATTAATGGAATTATTTCTGCGGCGGGGGCCTGAGAAAAAAGATTTGAATGCGTCGAAGGCTGGAGAGGAACCTTACGTGTCTGTGCCGTGATAAATTGCCATCGATTCATAAGGCCATATTCAGCTGCTAGTGCATGTTTTTTTTTTTTGCCCCGTGATTTGCCTCTAATGTATAGTGTTTCCTGGCCATCGGAAGAGGGCATTTTTTGCGGAAAAACAAGCGTACGTTGGGTGGTTAAAAATAAAAAAAATTGAAGTCAGTCGAGAAAATGTTAATTTTTTTTCCATCTATGTCAAATCCTCTGCGGGACTGATGAGAGAAAAAATTATATCAATACAATTTTTTGTGGACGTAATGTTCGTCCACAAAACTAGGTAATTAGAAAAAACTAGTAAGACTGCGTCATTTTCCTTTGTAAATGCCTTGGAATTGGATTTCTGAGCATGAAAGAAAATCAAGAACAATCAAAATTGTTCAATTCACAATTTTTCTCTGTTCGCATTGACTCATTGACCGTTTTGACGATTCATTCATTATATTCGTTCATGGATCCGTTTTTATGAAGAAAAAGTTGAAGGTACAATTTTGGATCGTTTCTCGAATCGTGTTCGCCAGCACTCAAAATTTGGTTCCGGAAATTATTCCCTCCTGAAAATTGTCGGTAAGGTGGGAAGATGATGACAGTGGTTGGTTAATTGATTTTAAATTTTGGAAACTTTTGCAGCTGAAATTGCAAGCTTGTATAGAAGGAATCGTGAAGCAGAACCGTCTGAGAAAATCGATATTGGCTTCCATTTTTCCATCAATGCCTCGCTGTTTCTTTTTTCCATCTTTATTTCACGTCACATTCCTCGCAATTCCTTTCTCTCTCCCTCTATTTTTTTTTTCTTCTTCTTCTTCTTCGTCATTTCCTTGAATCCATTATTGGACTTCGGGGCTTCTATACTACTTTTTACTGGCAGAAGGCGATGGTGCGGAAAAGTTATTCGCTCTGTTCGATTCCCGGTGTTCAATTAAAGTTTGACCGGCGGTGATATTCTGGAGGTATGGAGGGGGTTTTTTCTTCTTCCTTTCTTTCTGCCTCAAGTCTGTCCTTCTTTCTCCGGGCGTCGAATAATTGAAATCATATTTTTTTCGATATTCTTGGACTTGTGTATTATATGCGCAGTTGATCCTCTATGAGTCGAATTCTAAGGGACCAGCAAAAAAGTTTGTAGATAAGGAGGATTAAAGTAGTGAAAAGTGGACAACAAGCATTTCTGTTGTGGCAAATATTAAAAAAATAATTGCAAAAATGTGTGAATGGTGATACTGTGGGTCTTGAATTGTTTCTTAACTGAGTTGACAGGATGCTGAACTTGGAGGCAGTGGCTTACTTGACTAATTGCTCATCAATTCCTTTCAAAGCACATCGAGGTACTTTTTTTATTGCTTTTCTCTTTCCTGTGAAAAATTCGAGTTAAGAAGGTTTGCGAGGAAAAGCATTTGAGTTAGAGAGGTTTTTAGTGCATTTAAAAAAAATGAATTTCAACGAGGACTTGAAAAAATAATCCGAATTAGGGATATTCTACTTAACGATGTTCAACTATATTTATTTTTAGGATTCATATTCCGGTCATGCTTCAAAGATATTGTGTGAATAGCTGTAAAGTTAACGAAGTTTATGAAATCCTTTGGGTAAACGTCGTGAATTTCAAGAAATAAATGGGAAGCGACTGAAATCTCTGTCTATATGAAAAAGTTGGCCAATCACTGAAAAATTCGTTTACTTGCTTGCCGATAATTCCAATGCTAACCTGATTTCAAACAGAAACTTGATGTGGATTTTAATTCTTGAAAATTGAAGATCTTGCAATGAAGTCTTCGTTCCTGAAAAATATTCGTCTTCTGATGTTTTCGCGCTCAACGACTCACTAAAATGTAATGCGGCACTTTCATATTAGAATTTCCGAGGAAAATAAATAAAGTAACTTCTGCAAGTTCTCACTTCAAAGAAGAATACAATTTTTTTTTAAATCCTGGTTGTATGCTGTAGTTGTTCTCTCCACGATTTGCAACATTGTTCATACCCGAAAAGAAACACCTCTTCTTCTCGGAAAAGTCAGGCTGTGAAGTGTGTCAGTTCCAGGAAGTTGGCACAAATGCCCGACATTTGAGCACATCTTTTTTTTTATCTTCTAAAAAATTGCTGACAAGTCGATGTGAAATGAAACCAAAAACCAAGACCCGAGAGAAGTTGAACGGGCGTCACTGAAAAGATTATACGCAGCTGCGAGCATGTCCTTATGATCAAAGCGCCGCTCGGTCCCACCTATTTTTTGTTGTAAAAATATATATTTATTATTTATGAATATATATATTTTTAAATGCCTTCCCTCAGCAACGATTCGGTGCTTCTTTCGCGTATCTCCTCGCATAGAAAGTGCCAGGGACTGTCTGGAAAGTTCAGGAATATTTTGCGGTGCCATGTAAAAATCAAATGCTTTGCGAACATTTTCTTTCTGCATTAAAAAAAAAAATTTTTCCACATCGGCTGCATAAAACGGGTATTTTCCTGTCCCTTTCAGATTAGTTGGAACTTGGAAGACATTTTCGGATGAATTGAAAGATGCATGTAGAACTTCAAAAATGAAATTTTCTTTTGCGCCGGAATCTCTGATTCTTTCTTTTAAAATTTTACAAAGGACTCAAAACTCAGAATCTGTAAACAAAGGAGCAAAAACACTGCAACTTTCGAATGACAACAAAATATCTCATGGAACACGATGAATGACCTACTACGAATGAAAACTTGAGTTGATTCAATTCCTAATTACTGTATATTAACCTTCCAGAAGTATTACAAATGCTTTCATCCAATGACAAATTCCCGAAGAAAAAGTCAGCTAAAGCATTCTCAGATTTCCACTCAAGTAAGCAAATATAAACATATTTATTTATGATCTAGCTGAAAACTTTAGATCGCTGAAATAAGGCTGTTCAACGAACTGATGACATGCCTAGATTTCAAAATTTTCCGACCAACTTCACAAGCAAATCTGAGATGTCATCCATTTAAATGCACTTGAATTTCAAAAATTTGAAAATTTCGTCGTACTGTCCTACTTGCGAGTGGTGTTATCTTGAGTTTTAAAATTTATTCCCAGAATTTTAATATCTTTGTCATGAAATGGTGATTTTTCACTTGGAAAGCCGTTTCGCATTTCCAAGTCTCCCTCGTAATTAACGGGACGGTTTACGTTTATTAAATCGTCGGTAGTAATTTCGCAACTCTTCTTGCAGAGCCCAAAACATATGCAGTACCGTACTTCCTTCGTAGTATACAGTATATGTAATTATTATTTTTTTTTTATTGCTGGAAAACTTCGTGCAAAACCCGCCGGAGGCAAGGCTTCGCGATCGCCCTTGTTTCATTTCGCTCGCGCTTGAATTTTTCAAACCGCACCGAGGGACGTGGGTGTCAAGGCTGGTCAAAGCCCTGGGTTGGATGTCCCCTGGCCCTGGTTCTCTTTCATTATTTTCCCCCTCGTCCCCCACTCTGCTCTCCTTTCGATGACGGGTTCGGATTTCACTAAGACGGGAGTAGAAGATCGTGGTTTTGGAGATATACGAGTAGAGAGAGAGAGATGGGTGAAAAAAAAAGAAAAAAATACGGAGAAAGAAATCAGATTACCATAAGAGAGACAGAGAAAGAGATACCGGAACGCAGCAGATGTTTCCGAGACTTGCTGCATTGAATACGAAACTGTGTGTGTGTGTGTGTGTGTGCGGGGTGTTGGGGTTCTGCAAAAGGAGTTGCCAGATTGCCAGCGAAGCTTTAGTAATCGTAAACCTTTCCTTGTATCTGCTGTAAAACGTCTAGAAGATCGTAACGGGATCTGAGCACATTTGAGGCTTGGACTATTCGAGACTGAAGGAAAAATTTGACGGAGAGAGAGAGAGAGACATCACCCTTTTGTGACACAGGTTAATGCAATTTTCAAAGGTGTCTAAGTGGTGTAACTCCTGCAGCATAAATACATTAGTTTGTGCATCAGCAGAGCACCTTCTCTTCTTATGTCCAGCATTTCATACTGATAGAAATGAGCTTAAGAAAGATTTACAAGTATTGGAATTCAATGAACAGACCCTTTCTGAAATCTTAAAGGATCAAGATATTTCTTTTATTTTTGTTATCAATTTGTGCTCTGTTTCCTGGTCTGAAGTGATTAAATGTCTTTGAGTGGATTTGGGTTGGGTGGGAAGGGGGTTTGGATCTGGAAATCTTGATTGAACCTTGTGAACACTGAAAACCGGCAAATAAAGTGTTCTGTTCATTCATTCATTCAGTCATCCAAGAAAACATAAATCAGACCTTCCTTGTATCTGCAATAGAAATCTGAACGGAATTGAGGAAAATTTGATCCCGTAAAATTTTGAGACTGGGAAAATTTTGGTCAGACTTATTTCAAGACTGCGACATAAAAAAAATAAATCATTAATCGGAATGGTTTGAGAGGCAGCAATCTTGTGATGCAGATCAATGCATAGCAGAAATTCATCCCTACTTTTGTTACATGTATTATGCTGAAAATGTCCCCCTGAAGGACAACGTGTTGGGGAACACTGATTTAATCAATTCTACGAGTTATATTTCGTGGACTCTCCGAGTGAAGCCTTTTGGACTTCAACCAAAAAAATGAGACAATCAGTTCAAGACGAAACTAGCAAATGAAAAAAATAAATATAAAAACAGGGAAAAGAATAACAAAAGAGGCCTCGCCGGAATGTACAAAATTTTTCTTTGTTCCCACGGAAAACGGAACAACTCGCAGCGTGAGCAGCCGTCGAGAACAGATAAGATAATTCGCGTATTTTATTATCTCTAACGCTAGTTGGACTCTTCAAGCGTGGTTGCAAAATACGTCAGAACGAAAAGAAAAAGAAAGAAAAAACACACTAAAGATTTTAGTTTTTGATGGGATGCTCACTCGAGGTTTTCCGAGGAATCTATCGCATTTCTTTGGCTTTGGTTCGTGACCGCGTTGGGTCAAAAAACTAATCAACTGAAAATTATATTAAACGTGTGGACTGTAATTGAGAAACAAACATCAATCCTTCCTTCGAATCAAAATTTGAAACGAACGCGGCATAACCACAAGTTTATTATTATTATTTTTTATATGATGTTCTCAAAAGGTCCACTTTATTGCTATTTCGTTTGCTTGGTCTTCCGCAGTCGTTTTTATGAATTCCACTCGCGCTCATAAATAATTCAATGTACTGTACTTAAACAGTTGGAATGGTGTATCTGTTATCAACAAAGGCGGTATTTTCCCGAGTTCTGCATGAAATCGATTATAATTCGAATTTTTTTTAGAAAAATATACTGCGCGTGAATTCGATCATCGGAACAGGTTTTCTAAAATTTAGTCTAATTTATTAACAAAAAAGGCTTTGCAATTTTTGCTAAAGGAGGATTGACGCAAAAAGTTTTGAGTTGAGAGGGGCTTTTAGTTACATCGGATTGAAAACGGAGTCTGGTGAATTTACTCTGGTGGTAAGTGTGGTGTGTGTGCTCCAGCTGCCAACTTAAACTTCTAAAGGATTATCAATTAACATCTGTGTCATAAATCGCCTTAGAACTGAAAATGTTTTCAATGATTTGTCAAATTTCAATTTCTGCCCTTTTAAGTAGTTGACAAATCATTGAAAACATCATCAGTTCTAAGGCGATTTATAACCCGGATGAGAATTGATAATCCTTTAGAAGTTTAAGTTGGCAGCTGGAGCACAAGTAAATTCACCAGACTCCGGAAAGATATAAAACTGCGTACTACCTTTGCCGGAAAATTTTTTTTGCCGCACCTAATATATTAAGTTCATCCTTGCCACGTCAAACTTCTTTGATTAAAATTTCCTTTTTGTCCCTGGAAAATGTCTTTCAATCCGATGTAACTAAAAGCCCCTCTCAACTCAAAACTTTTTGCGTCAATCCTCCTTTAGCAAAAATTGCAAAGCCTTTTTTGTTAATAAATTAGACTAAATTTTAGAAAACCTGTTCCGATGAGGGAATTATTTTCTTTGTGCTCTCCGCAAGGGATTAGGCATCTTTTTGTGAGCAGGGAAAACTTCAGAATAATCACATATTTTTGTAATATGGCCATAAAATAATTTTCGTCGAGACCTGAGTGGGACCAAATTTTCCCACCAAAAAACTCTGTCGATTTCATTGGGGTTTCGTTCATATTTGTCTCGAAAGTTCAGCTAGCTGTTCATCAATATCTATGAATCTTTGGCAAATGAAAGAAAAAATTCTTCTTTAATCTGCGTGTTCGTTACTGCGTCTAAAAATAAGCATAATCCCTTCCTGAAAATCACTCGAATCGTGGTTTCTTCTGCGAGAGTCAGTCCAGTAGAAATCCATCCAGTGCTTATTGCGGTTCGCAGTCTACGGTATGTTAATCTGCGAAGAGTACTAGAGAAAATAGAACCGGGACAGTGAGAAAGGGAAGTCGTTGACCCTTTCAGTGGGAGAGACTAAGATGGTATTCACAGGATGTTTTGGCTGCCGCTGATCCTTGACGTACTGCCAGCCTCAACCCTGCAACTCGTCTGCAAAGCACGTCTTCGAAAAAATATTTTTTTTTCCGGATCTGTGATTAGTTATCTTTGAAGAAAGTATAATATCTTTGTTTATTTGAATAGCAATTGAAAAAAAAAAGTTGAGAAAACCAAACTTGGTCAACTGAAGCGCATATTTTCTGCCGAATTCCCGATGTGTCACGTCACACGAAAACATTTTTGGAGATGAATTTTGATCGGGGAAACCTAGTTAATTAACCTGAACAAGGCATGAGTTAGAGATGCATCTTTGAGAATAGTAAACATTTAGTTCAATTGTCTTTTTTCATCGGCGGAATTCTTTTTTCCAAAAGGTCTCGAATTCAACTATGCTTCGATGATGTGATGTTTTATGGGTTACTTTTTTGAATGACCCCTAACGTTTCTTGTCCAAAGTTAGAAGAGTTTTTCTGAATAATCCCTATTTACTGTGAGTTTTGGTCTTATTGAAGATAAATTTCAATTTTTAAAATATTTTTTACGCAAGATTTTTTTTGTTATTTCGATATTTCTCTGAGCATAATTGAGTAAGCTCCTAGTATCGTTCATTTTCGGGACACCGCCGTGAATTTAAGTAATACATGAAAAGCTGATATTTTTTCATGAAATTTATTTATTTTCTTTCTGTGGCTTGAAAAGCTGTAGAAGGAAATTCTTCTTGACTTGCATGAGTAAGATTACCATTTTCTTACCTCGAAAGAATCCTACGATTAAACCGTTCAGTTTCATGTATTTTCTCAATCCATGATCATTTTTTTAATGTGGAAAGAATACTTTTATACTGATGACCTATTTTTTTCTCCTTGAACGCTTGATTGAACAAAAAAAAAGTGCTCTCAGCGTGTCTGTAAACCCTTATTTAATTTATTTAAAGTCTGAGTGGGTTGCGGTGAATTTCAAGAATTAAACCATTCTTTAAATGGTTTATAGAGCTAAAAATCTAGGAATAAGTCGAATCTTTTTTTCTACGCTAACCAAGAAAAGGGGAAAATAAGTGATGGAAACTTTTTCGATTGTCCATCTTGGCTGGTTTTTTTTTTCTCAGCGTCTGTAAACCCTTTTTATTTTATTGAAAGTTTCAGCCCGTTGCGGTGAATCCCAACAAGCCATTCTGTAAATGGTTTATTAAGCTAAAAATCTAGAAATAAGTTGAATCTTTTTTTTTCGACGCTGACCAAAAAAAAAAAAGAAAAGATGCGAAAATAAGTAATGGAAACCTTTTCGATTGCCCATCTTCGTCTGGTTTTTTTTTCTCAGCGTCCGTAAACCCCTTTTATTTTATTGAAAGTATCAGCGCGTTGCGGTGAATCCCAACAAACCATTCTGTAAATGTTTTATGAAGCTAAAAATCTAGAAATAAGTTGAATCTTTCTTTTTCGACGCTGACCATGAAAAAAGAGAAAATATGTAATGGAAACCTTTTCGATCGCCCATCTTCGTCTGGTGTAGTTTTTTTTTTTTTGTGGACCGGTCATTCTAGCTAGCAATTTTTATTTCCCCGGATCTCCTCTGTGGTTCTGTTGTAGTAACACGTTTCACGGCGCCAGGGCAGGGATTTATTGATGTGGAAAAGAAGTCAGCTCGCATACAGGTTGAAGCCGCGAGGTGTAATTTTCCCTCGTGTCAACCACAGAGCCAAGGCCCTTCCTTTGCCTTCTTCTTCTTATTTTCTTCTTCTCTTTCTCTCTATAATATTTTCTGACTTGTCCCTTGGAGAACCAAGACTCCATACATTTTCTTTCTCTCTATCTAAATTTCATTTTATTTTCATGGTCGTGTTTTCGCGTTAATATTTTTCCATCAACGCGACCATCACCATTAGCGCGTCGGCTTCTTTTGCTTCCGTTTCATTATTCGCGTCTTCGCTTCTTTTTTAATCTGTTGCTGTTTTTTTTGCGTGTTCGAGCTGTTAAACAATGAACAAGGGCGATTCGAGGGATTTATATAGATATACTGTATATATATTTTTTAACCTGGAGATTCCTTCGTGCAGAACGTATTTTCTAGATTTTTTTTTTGGTGTGCGGTGAGAATTCAGGCGTTATGAGATCGTTTTTCCAGTGTCATCATTGCGGTCTTCCTTTTCTTCCATTCGGAATGTCAATGACTCGGAATTGCGATGTTATATCTCGGGTTTTGGACGATTATAAACTGTGATGGAATGTGTTGATGAGGAAAGGCATGGTCTATGCGAAGTCCGAAATTCCGTGTTTAGAAATTTTGAGCTGGTTTCCGGTTATTTAGAAGTACTGTAGTGTAGTGTGATTTATTATTATATTCTGTTCGGAGTTGGATTGTGTTATTGTCGAAAATTTCCTAAATTGAAGATAAATGCTGTGTTATCCCCTATTGAAAGTATGATGGTAGATCGTATTGTATTTTATGAATTATTATCATATTATCGTATCATTATTGTATTATTATCGTATTATTATCGTATTTTTATTGCTTATTTCGAAGTATATGTCTTACGGAAATGTTATGTCTGTTTAGCTTCGTGTTGAATTACTTTGTCCGACAGTCCTGTAAAAATAATTTGAGCGAAGTCGAATTCTGACAACCAAAGTTGAGACATGTTTTATGGACGTGTCTTGAAATAATTTGTTGAAAGAGGGTTTAAAAATATTTTGAGAATGAATTTGTTCGATATATCTTCAAAATAATGATTCTGATACTATTGATGATAACTGTAAATCGTTCCTTGCAATTCAAAAATTAAATCGAAACAATAAAATTCGCCGATGCAGAAAATGAGCATCGGACTTGACCTGAAAAATTCAACCGATTTTGAAAACTGGTTATGCTTTTCAATAAACTGGATTCGTACTGATGAATATTTTCGGAAAAACATTATTATAGTTTCCAAAAATTCCATGAAATTGAATAGTTGAACTGTCAAAAAGACGCGACAGTTAATTTGTTGTCTGCCGCATCTTTTTTTAAAGATCAAATGAATCGCAAAAAAAAAGCTTTACGTTGGAATGATCAAGTGATTTTTTCTCGTTTCTCCGTTGGACGTTGATTCAATTTTGCGTGTAATCCTGAAAGGTACTGTATTTCAATTCGCTCGGGGTTAGAAATCGAAATCAACCAGAGCATTTCAATCGCTTTGAAATCACAGAAAATTTTCGCATTTCACTCAAGGATTTAAAATGGGGTGATAATTTTCTCTTTACGGCGATATTATTAAGATACAGTACGTACGATTTAAATATTTTAACTGGAAAGAATGTTCATGTAGAGTAAAAAAAAATTTCAGACTCGCATCGAGTCCAGCAATCAAGCCGTTAAAATTACGCGAACCTCAAGTTCTTTCCGGAATAAAAAAATGTATCTTGCGTGAAAGGTTCCTTTTATGCTTTTGCAAATTTTGTTGTTGTTGCTGAATGCAAATTAAAATCTTGCTTATAAAAGAAATAGGATTTTATAGAATTGAAGGGGAGTTTTTGCCAGAAGCTGTGGCCTGAACTCACTTCAACTCCAGTCATATCAGGGTTCGCAAGAATGAAAAGGCCCATTTTTTTTCTGTTCCATCGTCGTCCTCGTCACTGCGTGCGTTATTATTATTTTTTTTAAATTTGTATATTTTTGAATGCGTACAGTCACTACCATGTGCATGGAACGGGGTGAGACAGGATCCCGAATTTTGTATCTGTCTCTTTTTTTCCCCTTGCGGGGTTTGCGTCAAGTTTTATTTTTCGTTTTGTGCGCGAGGGGCAGTGCTAAAGTCTGGTCGTTTCGGTTCGTGACTTCCGGAATAAAAAGAAAAAAGATTGCGAAATTATCTTCTGGGAATCGAAGAAGCCTTCGTCATGTGTATTTTAAATCCCTTTTCGATCCAGTGAACAAAATAAACTGAAGAAACCTTCATCTGAGAATTTTTTGGATGGGTTTTATTTTTGGACATGAAAATGTATTCTCGTAATTTTTTTTCAAGATAGCACGATTCAGCTTGGTTAATTTCCATTTCCAGAAAAGGCAAACTCATTTCCGGTGTTTGAATTCCTGTGAAAACACCGAACATTTAACTTGAAATATGTCTTTCCGAATGACTTGCTTAATTTGAAATATATATTCAAGTTTATGGAAAACTTGCCGGAAATGTAACACAAGAAAAGCGGAAGTGAAAGATGAAAGCTTTTCGAAATAGGTCCCTCCTCCGAATAAAGAGGTGACCTCTTTCTCCCTAGAAAATTTTTTCTACAACGATATTCTCTTCATCATGATTTTTTTTTGTGTCCCAGATTTCTCGTTCATGTTATAGACTAGGTTTTGTACAACGAAATTCTCTCTACAACGAATTTGTATCTGGTCCCGTGAATGTCGCTATGGAGAGAGTCAACGTGTTTTGAAAACTTTTTGCTGAAATGTGTGGAATATAACCCCGGACAATTATTTTTTTAAAGCTTTTAATTTTTTGAAATCACTCACCAAACGACAGGTTTTTAGTACTACAGTGCAATATTTTACTGCTAGAAAACAAGATTTCGCTCTCTTGATTTCCATTTCCGGGACGGCGAACTCATTTTCGGTGCTTGAATTCCTGGGGAAACCACGAAAAATTAACTTGGAGTATGACTTACTTTGTCTGAAATACACATTCGAGTTTAGAGGTTCTCTATGCAACGAGAGGTTTTCTACAATCGAAATTCTCTCTGCAATTTTTTTTTTTTTTTACCTGGTCGTGGTCCCAAGAATTTCGCTGTAGCAGAGGGAGAGCGTATTGAAAAGTTTTTTTTTTGCGGAAATGCGTGGAATCACGACGACGCTTTTCACAACCCCGGACGATTATTCCTTTGATTTCTTGATTTTTAAATTTATTAAAAACATTTTTAGAATTGTTCACAAAGCGACAGGACTACGCTTTTCATAAACCCGGACGATTATTCCTTTGACTTCTTTATTATTCTTTTTATTTATTTTATAATCGATTCCGAAGCGACGGAACTTTAGTTCTACTCCCTTGCATATGTGGTGATGGTAGTGGCAGTGGTGGTGGTGGTGTTAGTGGTGCTGGGTTGAGACGATTTTTCATCCGCCCTCGAGGATGACAACTGAGGCGCGCGGGTCGTTTATTATCCCGGCGCACGCGGGTGCAGCTTGAAGCCCCACGAACGGGGACCGAGGCTGGGCTTCTAAAACTTCGCGTCTTTCCGCCTTTTTTTTTTCCTCACTCCTTTGAGAAATTAAAAAATATATAAAATGCGTACAAACACACACACACACACACACACACACACAAACCCTCCCCTCTTGCCTGCGTGCGTCACAGGGTTTTTTTGTTTAATGAATCACAGAGGATTCTTTTTTAAATATCCGAACGACTTTGTTTCCGTGGAAGTGTTGGGAGAAAAATGCGATAGAGGGTAGGAAACAGCCTTCAAACGGAAATTTCCACAGAGGAGATTATATTTTGTGTTTTATTACCGATTCTCTCGTATCACTCTTACCAAGACCGTCATCTTTTTTTTTTGTTTTGAAAAATTAGGAATTAGAACAAATTTTACAGAGATCAAAATAACTTCAGGGATAAAGCGAACAGTAAGATAGCATTTCTTGAAACATTAATCGGCGAGTTCATTTCATGAGCGAGTGAAGATAAACGTCTGACGATTATGAGGAGATCTGTTTAGATTCTCGAAATTTACATCAGAGTTTATTTTGAAGGATCTTGAAGAGATTTAATACGTTTTCCGGGTTTCGACTTCGCTCGATATTACGTTTTCCATCAATTATGCCGTACAGTAATTTTGAAGAAATGGAATTAATAGAGGATTTAGTTGGCTATACTGTACTTTTTCAAGTAGTGCTGCAAAAGGAAAAGAAAAAAAACGTGGTAAATCCGAAGAAACTCGAGTTATTTCAAGCTTAAATGCTGATGAAGCTCATGAACTCACCCTCATGCAATTTATTACTGAATTTCTGCTGGATATTCTACCGTTACCAAAACGCTGGAGAGAAATTCCGTCCTGATTGATCTACTTTTCCCGCATTTGATCTGTTAAATTTTTTTTTTTCGTAATATCTTTTTAGATTTTTGCTATATATATATTTTTTTTTTGTGAGCCCTGCACCCGTGACGAAGCTCATGTTGAGCAAGAAGAGCGAAGACGGGGCGACGTGACGGTTTTGACATGATGGGCGTGGGGATGAAAGTTTGTTCGGAATTCTAGTTTCTGATTATTCCGATATTTTCTAGCTTTTTTTCTTCTTTCTTTTATGTATGTATTTATCCCTCGTTTCTATTTTTTCGTGCACAAGCGTGACTCGGGGTCAGGGAGAGTTGCGATCCTGGCCCAAGTTTTTTTTATATTTTTTAATCCTAGTTTGTTCTACCATGAACGCATTTCATCTTTCGCTCGGCATTTTGCAACAGCATGGACTTTCACACCGATTAGAAAACACCAAAAATAAATTTGACGAAGTTTGTAAGCCTGGGATTCGGAGGAAATACGGTCTAAAAAAAACAAGATTACTTTAAACGTGAATAAATAGGCAAATTATCGATTGGCCCTACGCCGTGTTGGAAACTTGTCGAAAACTTTTTTTTTCTGCTTTGTTTTTCTGTAAAGGATAGAATAGTAAATCAATGAGGCCATAGGCTCTGGAGAAGAAACTTTTGGAATGACAGTTTCTCGCGAGGTTTTTGAACTAAACTCAAAAGTTTTCTGCTGAACTTGGGAATCCTTGGGTTGGGTTCTTATTTTCGTTTAATCCTAAAAGCGAGAAGTTTCGGCAGGAAACTTGGAGGCAGTTGGTTTCTGCAGGTTTTTTCCAAGCCCCCGAAGCTTGTCAACCTTTTTTTTTTTTTTTAATAAGCATGTGAGACAGTGTAAACGTAATATAAAATATTATTGTATGGTCTGTGATGCATTCCCACGAAAAATGAAAATATCTGCGTTGAACAGTAGTTATCTTTCTTATATTTCGGTTGGTTTTCTTCGCCGCAACAATTTCACAAATTTTTCTTCGTGTCACGTGAAAAAATCTGTCGCGATTTCGCTGAGTTTGTGAGCTGATGTATCTTTTTTTCCGAATTTTGAAAGATGTTTCGGGATTTCAACTCATAAAAAATAATTTCTTCACGCAAACAGCTATTTTGAAGCATCTGAAAATGCGACTGTTATCTTCCATTCAAAAATTTATTTTGAAACCTTTTGACCCTGATATTACTGTTCGCAGCATTATTTTTAGACCATGATGTTTTTTCAAACTTGCTTCTCTAAAATGTGGGGTTTATGAGAGAAAATCGTGAATCATTCAGTGCGGAAAAACTGAATTCTCTGCAATAAAAGATCAACTGAAGTCATTTCCCATAGGGCTTCATCAAACCATGTATTTTAGTTTCCTTGTGAAATTTCTTCTATTTGCATATACTCGACATTCTTCCGTGAATTTACAATTTTTCAAACTGTAAAAAACGCATATTTATGTCGCTCCTCACAAATTCAGCGTTTATTTATTTTTCTATAATTTTTCATAATTTAGTATGTCTGCTTGTTGCTCATTGGATGAGACGCGTTCGAACGGACTGACAAGCCTTCAAAGGTTTCATGATTTTGAGAAAAAGTAACAATAACTTTTTTTTTCGAGAAGCGCGGTCTGAAATTTCAAAAATCTTGTACTGTATCTCACGGTGCATTTTAAATTATATTTTAATGTTCTTCAGAATTAGGTTTGTTTGCTTGTCGATGGTAATATAATTGAATCGCCAATGAAATTGAAAAAAAAAATAATAGAAGAAGAAAAAAACCCGCCCTCTTCATGTTTTTTTTTTTCTTTCGTAGGATTGGGTTTATGAGGGGGATGGCGTCTAGTGCTGGTTTTGCTGCGGCGGAACTACACACCGCATTTCTGCGGTCGCCGCTTTTTCTGTTCCCTAAAATGTCCTTGTCTATTCCTCCTATTTAGCATCTATTTTCTTTTCTTTTGTCTATCTGTGTTTAGTTTTCAACAAATTTATCGCATCCGGACTGTTTTTTTATGGGGCGACCCGTCCTGAAGCGGCCAAGGAGAATCGGGCTTAATTGCAGAGCTATTTTGTCGGGATTGTGTCAAGTTCCCCCCCCCCCTACTTCTTTTGAATCATCGGAAGAACTTTTTATTACCTTGGAGAATCATAGACTCGGTAGAAAATAATACGACGAAGGAGATCTAGTCCCGGGATGTACGTAAAAATATTACAGTATATTAAAATCGTCGATTTCTTGTTTTTGATCGTGTAAGCAAGGTGTTTAAATCCTCAACGCAAAAAATGACCGGCGTGTCATCTTCACGAAATCACCAAAACGTCGTGTCATTTTCCTTTGTGTTATCACATGCTTATTTCTTACTACAGCATTTCTGTATTTATTTGCTGTGCTTTTTTTTGTGTGTGGATATTTCGCCAGATTCTGTGCGTAGTCGTGAATTTCGAGAATAATGTAGAATGTGAAGTTCAATTATCTTGTGTGAACGTAGTTCCTGAAAATATGATTTTAAATATAGCTGATAACCGAATTTCTTTCAATATTTATGGCTGTATTTTTAGGTGGGGAGTATTTAGAAAAAATAATTTCCCTGGCTTCTCCTATGATTTGGAATATGGGTCTAAAGAATTTTCTTTTGCAAAATCTAGGGATTCATGTTTAAACTTATTCATTTATTTATCTAAGAATGTCTCAAAAGTTTAGTGACCAAATCTTGATCACCAAATTTTTTTTTATCCATTCTAATTGGGTCAAAATTCAAGAGTTTTTGAGCATTAAAATTTTCCATCGTAAGTCCTTGGTCTGTGAATGAATTTGCGGTGTTGCATTTAAAATTTTCCAAGAAAAAAATCTGGAGAAACCCAATTAAAAATTTCACTTCTTTGGATTGTTTTACTGCAGCAAGTTTCTCCTATATTGTCTTGGGAACATTTAAAGGATTTTAGGCCTGAAAATATTTGTTGAGATGCATTTTCTTGAATTTCATGGGCATTTTCAAGGTTCTGGACCCAATTAAAATTATTCCTATACTTTCCTAAGGGAAAATGTGATTTGGCTTACAAAATATTCAGCAAATGAACTTTCTTCAGGAACCAATTAAGTTTGTAAGCCAAGACTCTGCTGTAGTTTGTTAAGAAAGGTATTCTTTGTGATGAAATTCTACAGATCATAGTACCATTCAATGAAGAGACCCTTTCTGAAATTTTAAAGGATCAAGATAAACTGTTGGCATTATATGATTTCTCATCAACAATTCTCTCTAATTTGTTCATTCAACTAAACCTCATACAGAAACAAGCTGAAGACCTTGCGCTTTGAATTAATTTTTTACATATATTTTGTTTTCAATGTCAGGGAATGAATG
>CAJPEX010000554.1:0-23287 GCA_905338405.1 Notodromas monacha
TACTTGCATTGGGAAAATTCCATTAGAATTCGTCGCTTTGTCTTCGGATGACCATGACTGAGACAATGAACTCTTCTGAAAATTGGGATTTCAAATTTCCAACTTCAGGTGGACTCTCTTTCTTGAACAATCTTGTCTGCAACGATTTTCGCTGTTGAACGAATTTCGCGGGAAACATCCTCGCTCATTTTCCTGCTGCTGATGTCGTCTTTAGGTAAAATAAAATTGAGGGAACAAAATGAAATGAGGCAATAAAATCTTCTGAAAATTGGGAATCTAAGTTTCTGTGGACTCTCTCTAGAAAAATCTTGTCTACAACGATTTTCTCGTGTTTTACGAATTTTTCGGCAAACATCCTTGCTAATTTTCCTGACGCTACTGTCGTTTCTAGTCAAAAAAAAATTGAGGAAACAAAACTTTTTGGAACAACATCGCGTGCGGTTTACTTCTCTTCTCCCTTCATTTTATGATGACAAGAACTTCTCTTGCTTCCTGTGCCGTGCATGGTAAAAAGATGATTTAAAAAAGAAAAGAGAGATATGAATCTGGACGTCATCTTTCTCCGCTTGCGGCGGGTTTCGCGGGAAGAGTGTATATTTTTATCCGCACTCGCCTTTATTTTTCTCTCCCCCTCTTGTCTTAGTTAGTGTAATGTGTTGTGTGTTCCTTCCTTCTGGTTGCTTTTATGTCAGTGGTGGTGGGACACACGCACACTTTACACAGAAGTGGGAAATGGAGAAGTGGGCCAGAGTGTTTCTGATCCCGTCACTGGGTAAGTGTTGACCACGGGTCTTCGGGTGCGAAGAACGGGTTCGTGTTTCGGGTTGGTCCGTTTTTATTCTGGTCACAAGTTATGGCCTATTCGGTTGTTCCTGGTTACCCTCTTTTAAGATGGTTTCGAAGTTTTTTTTTTCACAAAAAAAATAGTAGGGGGTTCAAGAGACCTCTGTTTATTTGCGAGGGATTTTCTGTGATTTGTAGTTACTCAACAAAATAACATCACTAGCCCAAAAATTGTCGAAAATCGTACCATGTTTTCCGCGTCATATTTTGAACATTCTCGATAAAAAACATTTTCGAAATTTTGAAATACTATAACCACCAATGCCTTTAGACTGCCTGAAAATTTAGACGTGACGGATGCAAATATTACTTCCAAACGATGATAAAAAGTCATTTATACTGTATTGCCTTTTCTTCTCTTAATCTTCAACTCTCGTACACTTGAATTGGGACATTGATCGGGATATGGAACAATACTACTCTTCTGGAAATTACTGTACATTCATCCCGAAAGACTAGAAGCTAAAAAAGCCGGAGACTTAAATGTTAGAGTACTACAAGTATATTGTACAGTACTTCATTCGGATTTTAGGTGGTTTGGGTCAGCAGGAATTGGACGACTCAGAAGGAGTACTGCATCGAAAAAAAGCAGTCTTTGAACTGTTGAAAAGTACTGTACTCTTGTTGTTTCTAGTATTCTCTGGAGAATACATTTTCTAGTATTGAAACAATCTGGGTCAGCAGAAATGGGAGAATTTGCGAAGAACACTGCATTACATTACATGAACAGGAAAATGCATACGAAATGGATTTAGTGCCATTGTCTTCCATGCGTGGATTCGAAAAAAACATCGTCGTTGAGTTTGCTAAAAATATTGTATCAAGATTTGATTTAAATGTTTGTTTGGAATGCCTAATGCTGCTCAATCCTTGATTTTATTCACGACTGTTCAAGTGTCGCTTGAATTAGGTAACATCTTTTTGACAAATCCGTAAAAAATTTGAGGAGACAGTATTAAAATAATTGAAAGAGTTCGGAAAAATGCGCTTTAGGACTTTTTTTTTTACAATCCAATTTTGATTGTATTCGGTATTTTTAAACGTTGAGCATTTCCAGAATCGTCGTTTGGCCGAAATTTTTTGTTCGAAGTCGTAAAAAAATCCATCCTCAACATCGAATGCGTATCTTTGCTTAAAGTCGTGATCAAGGTGGAGAATTCATCAGTAAATACGCGTCATTTACATTTACAGTGCTGTACAGTATTTTGAACGAAAGTACGGTACTTTGCAAATGTTTCGTCTGAAAAAGGATGCATCAATTTTATGTTCAAGCTTTGAAAATTCGTGAAATATTGATCAAAATACACATTGGTGCTCATTTTATATATTCGTGTAAATAAAAAAAATGCTGCTTGAATCACTCATTCAGTTACCGTACTTAATTTTACAGTACAGTTCTGTATAGCATTTATAAATTGTTCGTCGCAAATTTTCCGGATTGTTTATCAAATTATTGAATTGTTATAAATCCTGTAGAATTTTGTCAGAGGTTTGCTTGTCCAGTTTTAGTTACGATGGTTCAAGTTAACGCTGGCGCAGTTTGCCGTTGAATGAGTTTGTGAGTTTGAAAAAATCAAGTGAGGATTTTTATATTAAAGATTAATGAACTAGTGGTGAGATGTCTCGATCACCGTACCAAGGATACTCTACGCTTTGAAAAATACTGACCCAGAACTGAAAAGTGAATTAACATGCCTCGGAAGTTTAACGAATCACTTGTCGTGGAAGGCTCGTGTCATCCTCAGGATGCTCATCTTACAGTTTACAAAAAAAAAACATATTTATGGAAGTCGTAGTGAATCAAATTGGTCGTCAGTTCAATGGCTCGTGAACCAGCTTTTTACGGTCGCTCATAGACCACAGTTCGGAATCCGCAAATTAATGGATCTGCTGTCAAAAATAAGTGTCATTGTCCTGGAAAGCGATCATTAGCCGTTTGCTTAACTTGAAGCCTGGCTCGAGGACCTCTTTGCTCTTATTTTTTCTTTTTCTTTTTTTTTCGCACTGAGTGAGAACCGGGTCACTGTTCTTTCTCCTTTGCCTTGAGTCTCAGAGTAGCATAATCAGTCGATTGGGATTCAGACGGGCTTCCGGTTCAACGTGCGATTTTTTCTTATTTTTTTTCTGCTGGGTCATAACCGATGAGTTCAGTGTTCTGTACTGTACTTGTTGAGTCGACAGGCATATTATTTTTGTGACCCAAATTTTTTTGTGCCTCACGAGAAAAAAAAGATAGAAACGGTTCATTGGGTTCTTGCGGTTCTGTCGCGCTCTCCCTGAAAAGCTTTATGCGTACTGCACTTCATTCTTTCCACTGAACTGAAATGCCCGCGATCGTTTGAAGAAAATTATTTAACATCAGTTTATGTTTTACTGTAGTGTATTTTTTCCAATTCTTCATTCTGAAGAAATTCTTTTAAACGAAAATCAAGCTTGTTCCAGGACATTTATTTCCCCCGACGAACTGCGAACTGTCTCTTCATTCCTGAATTTTATGAGATACAAATACATTCAATTGAATTTGAATTTTGGAATATTTTATCGATATTCAAACGCGAGTGCCAAAATTGAGCCTGAAACGAATGCGATTGCTTTGAAATTAAAATACTTTACTTCCTATCGCCTTGAACTATTTTTCGTCCGGTATTTAATGTGGTGGAAATCTGGTGAACTTCGTAAAATAAAATAAAAATCGTGTTGGAAGCCTGTTCCATTCGCGGAACAATGAGAACTCGAAAGCCAATGATGACTAAAGAAAAGTAACGAGTAAATCCTCAACGATTGTTGCGCAAAGAAGTAACAATTTAGTTCACCTTGATTTCTTTTTGAATGTCTTTTCGAAGCGCGCGTGGAAAAATATCACCGACTTGGAGACTTCTGATGACGAATTCATCGCAACAAACAAACCAAAGAGATGGCAGAAGCCATTGGTTTAGCATTTCTGCTGATGGCCGTGATTCAGTAAGAGATTGAATCAGAGGGGGGAAAAACCTTCGGACGAGTGAGAAAGTACTGCACCATACTTTTGATTGTCAGAAGGGTCTAATAAGAGCGAAAGTTTCTCTCGCGTGTCTTATAATCTTTTTTCATGGGAGAGTACCTGGGGTTATTATGATTCATCTCGAGATTATACTGTTGTTGAGAGAAGAGAAAAGAATAGAAGAGGTCGAACAAAGCTGTGAAACGCAGAATGTGCCGGACTCGCAATAAAGTTTTTTTTTTGCAGTTTCGGCACCAAGTTAACCAAGATTCAACCACCGCAAAAGTGGAACGGCTGCTTCCGGCCGCTCCATGAGACAATTTAGCTGCTTCCTCTTTTTCCGAGGAGGATGAAAAATGGTTTCGTTTGAAATGAAGTCCTTAATTTTTAAAAATCTGTATTCAATCTAACCTGGGAAATTGGAACCTTGAGACTAGCGAAAGAGTAATTTACGTTCAGCCTCGGCGTGTTTCTTTTTATTTTTACTGAAATTTTAAAATAAGGCTGCAAAATCTGAGAGACAAGTTCTAGTGCAGATTTGTTTGTGCACTTTTCCCGATACTTTTTGCTCAACTGATCTTTTTTTGTTGTTGCTGCGATTTTGGTTTTTTGTTCTCCTGCATGATATTTGTGCAGCTGAGAATTTTAGAAAAATTGGGATTGTCAATGAATCACTGTTGTGGGTTAAATTCACACAAAAAAAAAAACGGGAACTCAGAAATAAAGCACAAAATCAGCTGTGGGGTGCAGCTGGGGATTACTGTACTAAGAAATTCACACACTTATTCACGTAAAACACAATAGATAAAAATATAACCTTCACAATCACACACTTGCATTGCAACACAAATCTTTTTTAGCCTGTTCTTCTGTACACCTGGGTTGTTAAAACCCTTGAAGGGTACCGATTAAAATCTCTAGTATTCAATTAATATGGCTGCCATCTAACAGCAGCCAGTTTGCAGGTACAGCAGTACATTAAGGTACCAAATTATTCCGTCACAGGTGTGCTGGCGATTTATTTATTAAAAAAGCACTCATCTGGAACGTTTGCAAAGTACTTTATTTCCGGAATCGGAATATAATTCGCATTCACGTTGCCTGCTTTGCCTCAACAGGATAATGAGTTATATTTTTGTCAATGAACTACAATTCTCGACCAAGATCTTGTCTGGGAGTAGGGTAACTAGGAACTGGTTTGACTGCTTTCGAACCACTTGAACTTTCCTGAGCAAGATGGCTTTGGATTTAAAAATCTAATGAGAAAAGTTCAAGTCAGAAATGCTACCCCATTCGCGGTGGATTTTGTGTGTAATGCCATGAGATATGTGCCGGAACGATTTTGAGCTTCGAAAAAGGAACGGAAACAGTAGTTTTTACGACTGAGATTACCTCGTCTTTCGTTCGGAGATTACCTCGTTATCGGTTGGCGTTGCGAAACTTTCGGGAATGAATATCCGTTATTTCAAAATTGATATTCCAACGGAAGCATTTAAACTTCCGTTTTATTGCAGGAAGTAGCCAGTGAAGATTTAAAAAGAAGCTATTGTTTGCGATCACAACGTCGATCTGCGCCCTCAATTAAAAAAATGAAACTAAACGAAGATATCTTCAGAAGTTGGAAATTTCCAAACCATGAACAGTTTTATCGGGTTTCATTGAAGTATACGACGGGTGAAATCATTTTTCAAGGCTGCCAAAATACTGTACAGTACAGTATTTCACATTGATAAATTTGCTATCCACGGAAGAAGCCTTCATACTTCGTTCCTCTGGAAAATTGTTTCAGCTCGGATAGATGTCACGGGCAGTCAAAACTGCGTTTTGATTTTCAGCTGAATAAACTTCGAAAATTTCTTTCTGCTTCGTTCACGTGTTGGATAATGAACATTAAATTTTTTACAGTTTTTTTTTAAAGTTTCAAGTAAGACATGTTTAAACATTCGATGGATTCCGATTTATTTAGCGTTCATTTCGGCTGAGAGTTGGAACACAAAATAAATACGTACTTTCTCCACAACGTTCTCAGTACGTGTACCATTACGACCATTACTTCAGAAAGCCGTTGTCTTTGCGAAAATGCGAAAAGAAAAATTTATTGACATGCTGATCGAAGATTTTGCATCTGTGAATCATTAGTCCTTTGCTATTGAAAAACGGATAATTCCGGGTTACTAATTATTTCGCAATCGATGGAGACATTTTAAATTTCCGCGGGTGAAAATGAGTCCAGCTTTCATGAAAAAAAAATCCAAAATAAAATTATAGTTTTCTAATTCCTAGTCAAATTGATGGTCACATTTGAAATGTGGTTCACTTGGCCGACATTTTTGGAATAATCCCGCAAGTGAGTCAATGAAAGCAGTTGTTCCTGTCTTTTCCAAAAGAAATGCCGCTGCGCAAATGGATTCCATGCGTTGTACAAAGACCGGAAGGTAGCAGCGGGGTTTTAATGGTTCAATCGAACCGAAGAAAATATACTGTGATTCGTGGTATGCGAACAACAATTTTCTCACTTTATTTAATGTCTTCTTCGAAATCCTTCCGAATACTGTGCGTGCTAGTACTTTGAAGTATTATGCATGATGAGAGGGTAGCGTTGAGTGTTTGCCCATTATCCCTAAATTAAAAAAATATATATATTTGGTGTCTTGTTTCAAGTGCGCATCTCGTTTTTTTTTCTATAAAAATGAATTTACAGCAAATTTGAATATGTTGGTTTGCAGCTGATTCAATGGAAAAGTTAAGAAAAAACGAGTTTATTTTTGAATCACCGCGTCAAATTAATGTATGAAAATCTGGATTCTGTCGCCACCGGTACAATTTTCTTTTTCTCTCCGCCACTCCGGCAAAAATTTTGAATACATTTCTGAAATTTTCTTGAAATTGAAATTCAAAATAATAAACGATTAAAGCAGTGTGGCATAATTCACTGTTTGCGAATCACTGGAAGGCACGCGGAAGTGGGAAAATCCCGCATAAAAGCCTCCGTAATCATACCAAGAAGACACTCATTTCTCAGGGTAATTTTTCTTCAACTGCACGTACAGTACTAGTCGCACTACAGTATTTCTCCAAGAAGTTAGAAAAATCCAACGTGAATAAATAACTAAAGTTGACTGCATTTTACTCCGATGTTCTGTGCGACGTAACAGATTGAACGCAGTTCGAAAATAGCGTAATCCTTTCCCCCGAATTCGTTTATTGAACTATAGTATGGTTAGTACGTGCCTGGCGACAAAATCAGAGGAAGTTTTACAATTTTATTCCAAAAAAATGTAGGTGTAATTTTTCTGGGAAATGTCGGGAAGTTGAAAAAAAAAATCAGTTCCGCAGCAAAGCAAAGCAGTTCAATGCTGGTGGTCCAATGCTTATACTTTATTTGGGCATTTCTTAAAATCTGTTTATTCTCCTATTCTTTCCTACTTATGTGTATCGGTAATTCTGGGTTTTATAGAATTAGCACGTCTTGGTCCTGCATGCTGTGTGCCAATTTGAACTCCAACGCTTCTAAACCTTTTTTGCGTTGATGCCTCTGAATTTCTGTACTGAATACGTTCCTCATTGTTTTCCTCGGTCCCGTTTTTTGGGATCATTTCTCAAATTCCTTTTTAAAAAATAAACAGGGTCATTTCAGCAGTTTTTCAGGATTACTCCTGTGAAAGTTGTATCAACTGTGTTGGAAATTTCGTGAGTTCGTGACGTGCGGATCGTGGGATTTGGCAGTGTGCGGAAAGGAATTTTTTTTGCCACGGCCTTCTTCAAGTTATTTTTTTCTTCATCAGTCCATCACTGCAAAAAACTTTTCCCCAGGAAATTTTGAATATTTTAATAGTAGGACACTTTTTATGATCCACCTCTGAAATTATTCTAGCCGAATGAAAATCTCCTTCATATCTTGACTAAAATTCCATCTCATCGGAGTTCCTAAAAAAAAAAAAAAACGAGACCGACGAGCATTTTTAGCCAAGGAATATATTCGGTTGTATTTTCAATTCATACTGTATTATTTTCTCCAAGTTGATCCGAGAGCTTTTTGCATTTTTTCGAATTTGAAGAGTTGAAAAATTAATTTGCGCCGAGTCGAATTACTTGGAATAGCATTAGCTTAATAAGTTTAAATCGAGCATGTTACAATTTTCTGAAGCGGGCGGATTTTTCTATTGCTTAGTAACATTAGCAAGACCTCATTAATCTCATGTGTTGAGTTAATTGAAACCCCAATAAACCCATTGAGGCTTAAATCAGTTTATCCGCACGCAGTTTTTTTTTCGTTTTAGTTCTTCAGCTATTCACCACTTAAATCTCTGCTGCTTTGAAGGGGGCTTCCGTCTTGATGACGAAACACTTTGTTTTTGGTAAGTTGACTCGCATCTTCCCCCACCTGGAATATCTGAATGACAATCTCGCCGAGCGACTCTCGAGTGTCTCTCTCTCTCGGTAACTCACTCAGAACCCACTTTTTCCCCCTAAAAAAAAAAAAAAAAACGATGAGAAGGAGAAGAAGTACCATAAGGTGACCCAACTTTGTATTTGCCTTCACCTGAGAATAATATGATGGGAAGTTACCTCAGTGCGTCACGCGCTTCGCTCGACCGTCCCTCAGCCGCGCGCTTTTTTTTTCCTTTGGTGAAGTCCCGTGCTGAAGAATTGTCCCGTCTTCGCTGCCAGTCTGCAGCGGATGTCCGTAGAAGGCGGTTGTCCTGTTTATTTCCTATTGTGATGCAAAGTTTCTTTCCTTGTATGCATGCATCGTGTGAAGGTTGGACATTGTTTCTGGAGTTTTCGTTCAATGTTTCTCTCTGCCATTCATGTTGACGCTCTTTCACGTTCGTTTGCCGCGTCATTAATGCCGCGATTATTTGTGCTGAAATATGCCCTGAAAGATTCTTCAGGGATTAACTGTGGGACCTAGACGTACTGACGACTGGACTTTGGGTCAGTTGAAGCTAAACAAAATTAATCTCCCCAAAATCCAGGGAATGTCGCAAGATACGGACACTCCTGCAACATTTAGAATGGAGAAATTGAAATTTTCTGAGGGATTCCTTAGTGACGTACAGTGGGACTCAGACACAAAGAAAACTCTACTTCGGGACACTTAGACTTTTAAAAAAACCGCCGAAAATCCGGGGAATGTCTCAAGATACAGACACTTTTGCACCATTTATATAGAAATTGCAAATTTTTCTACATATCTTGAACGAATTTATATTAATGAGGACACTATTTATATTAATGAGAAAAAAATGCATCGCAAAAATACTCTGATTCATAATCAAAAACAGGCTAATTTTGTGATTATTTTTTTCTTCGTTTTTTTTTTTTTCAGCTAAATGTGCACAGTATACCTGGACTTATTCTTGCTCTTTGCTTCTTGATGCACAAAGATTAGATTCTGTATGGTTTTCTTCTGCACAACTATTTTCTGTATTTTTAAGTTGAGAAAACTATTCATTAATTTTTGGTGACTTTTATTTCCAATTTTTGATAAAGAGGAGAACCAATTAAATATGTTCCGATTGAATTCTATGGGAAAACTTCATCCGACATACGGACGCTCTGACGTAGGGACGAGGTCCTAGCACCAATTACGTCCGCATGTCGGGGCCCTACTGTATAATCTTATGTATTAGAGTAGAGGCGAATCTCAATCCCGTACATGCGGCATAAACTTGATATATTTTTTATCCCTTGTCAGAAAAAGGTATTTAATCAAATACTGTATTTTCTGTGGAAAAGCGTGTCTCTCAATTTTTATTTTCCCTATGTGTCGCATTTTTGTAGAGAAATTTCCTGACAATTCTGGCGGAACTATACTTGGAGATTATGTGAAAATTAGGGGAAGTTGCAGAATTTATAATGCGAGAATTTTTTGGAATGCGAATAATTCGTGTCTGAGAATTTCTTTCGTTTTTCACATGTTCTTGGTAATATCCAAAAATGGATTTTCGATTTTTAATTTTTATTTGAAGGTGACTTTAAATCCTTAATCGAAGCGTTCGAAAACATATCAAGAGATCCATTGGTTCCATTCGTCTGACCTTCAGCTGCTAGCGAAAATCATTCGCTCGTTTAATTTCTCACCTCCAATCAACGAAAATAAAACCGGAGACTTCTTTGTGATGATTCTGAACGCACCTGAGAATTTAAACAGATGCGTGTCCCAGGATAACTTTACAACTTGAGAGAAGCGTTTGCAGTACTAGTCGTACTTCCTGGTTCGTTTCAGTTGGTTCATTTTTTTATATTTCTTTGAATATGAGTGTACCCGGAGATGGGAAAACGAAGAGTCAGCTTTTGACTGAATTATTCAACAGATCAACTTCTGGTTTACCAATCAACGTTTGATTTCTTGGATAAGTTCCAGCTTGCCAGGTATTAGAGATTTATAATTTGAATATCTCTTATGCTTCATTGGCATTGAAAGATTGGATTTGCGTGGATTTTTTTTAGCGAGAGCGATGCATGACGTTCAGCTGGTTGGAAAATCAACTACTGTTGTAGAAAAACTAAATGAATATTTGGCTGTATTTAAGCCTGAAATTATTTGAAAACTGATATTCAAGTTCAGCCATGATCACGTAACTCTTTCATCGTTTCATGTGCAGTATAAAGTTTTGTGCCATTCGGATTTATTTATTGCAAACGGTTATGATTCATTCACTTTCGCAGAGATTTTTGACCAGATCACATGGAGTTCAGTTGACGGAAACGAAGAACATTGGAAATATTCACTCCTCAATTTTGGGAATTGAAATCGATTAAATTATTGCAGTTACTTTGTGGTTAGCATTCTCCACATATCGAGACTGATTTCTTGTTCAGCAATCATCTTTTGGCATTTTTCAAGAGGCAAACTTTTCAGTTCTAGAGATTTGGGGTTAGAACGTGTTATTGATTCAACTTCCAGGATTTGAATAATGTCTGTTGTCGAGACTTTTGATGAATGTTCATGCAGTTCAATTGGCTTGGAAACAGAAGCAGAAGATGCTAATTTTTAGTTTTAATTGCTTCGAATTCTCGTCTGTTTAGAATCACGAAATCCGATCTCTTAATTTTATTCATTTTTTTTGGCAGCGGTTTGGCGAGATGTTCTAAAACTTTTATTTCGGCGCGCAAAGAACTATCAGACGATCGCCATTTTTTATTGATCCATTAATTTGTTTGTTTTCTTAGTCTGTGTGTTCTGCGACGTGGATGTTTGTTTGTGTGTGTGCTTTTTTTTTGCTCTTCCTGGTTTTTTGTGTGTGTGTATTATTCAGCGACCTGCGCAGGAAAAAGGCGCGGTCGGCCCTGAAATCTGCGCATATACGCACGAAAATGTGGTATTTGCACTTACACTTCCATCGTCTCTTTCCTCTGTCTGGCTTTTTTTTATTTTTTGGCGGGGTTGTTTGCCTTTCTGCGTTTCTCTTTTCATCATTGCTTTTCGTACGTTTCAGTAGAATTTAGGTTTTCCTTCCGGTTATTTACCCACCGCATTTACTCGCGTAAAGACCTATTCTTTTCTTTTAACGGAAAAAAGCCCTGGAAATTTGGGTGCGGCCTATACACAATTTTCCTTTGTATAGAACGTAGCCAGAACATTGACGCGAAATTTCTGTGAAGTACAGTAACAATGAGTGTCTCGGAAATTGCATTTTTCTGCACTTTTTGGAAATTGNTTCCAGGTGAGGCCGGATTCTTCCTATGATTCCTGTGGCATTTTTCATTTGTGCCGTACATATACAGTACTAGCACAAGTTGGTTCACAATATTTTCCTTTTAAAAGAGAGGTAGGGTTTTTATTTATTATTTGAAGGAGTGGCAGATTGGTAAGAGGAAAAGAGTCAGACTTTTGATGAAAATGTCACCGGAAGCGATAAAGATGCCCGAGCAACACGTTTGAATAACAAATTCCGCAGAAAACCTGTAATGAGTAGAAAATTTCGAGGGAAGTATTCTTCTCATGGGGACTTGAACATACTGTTCCTTCAAATTATCACCGGGGTGACTTTTAATAAATTTAAAGGCGCATACAATAATCGTTAAATAGTACGTGATACTGTGGGGCCTCGAGATGCGGACGTGCTTGGTGTTCGGGCCTTGCCACTGTGTCGGACGTCCGCATGTCGGATCACATTTTCCACCTAAGTACTTCAATGGGAAACTATTCAATTGGTTCTCCTGTGTATCGAAAATTAGTAAAAGTTCCCGAAAAATTGACTGAAATTGTTTTCTCAACTTCAAAATACAGATAATTGTGCAGAAGCTTTAATTTTGGCGTGAAAATGAGCCAATAAAACAAAGCACAACAGATGAAAAAAAAACTGAAAAAGGAGCAAAAAATTAGCCTGTTTTGGGTTATGAATTGGATGGAATTGTAACACGATTCGTTTTTATTTTTGTAAAAAATGAATGGGTCAATTTGTTGAAGAGAAGTCAAAATCGTGAAGAATGCTGGTTCCATTTTTTCCAGGCATGATTTCTTCTGTCCGTACCTCGAGTCAATGTCGGGACAGATTTTTTTTTAGTTTCAAGTGCCCCTAAGTCGAATCGTCCGCATTTCGGCGCACAATATTCGAACATTGCCAAAGGCTGTGTTGAATTTAAAAGCAGAAGTCATAATTTTAAATTGTAATCTCTTTTCTGCATTAAACTCTGTTTAACCGATATACAGTAGGTGAGCGTAAATGTAGAAGATCTGCTGGGATAAAATAAATATCACTGTTATAAAGACGCGATCTTCGTAGAGCGTAAACCGCTATGATATGAACGTGGATGTTGTCGAAAAAGGTTACTGTGCTATGAAAAAGGTTTAAAGATATTTTTTCGAAGATGGGGTGAATTTGCACGTCGATGTGCTTGGAGTTGATCCAAAATCGAGTAACTTTCGATAAAAAAAATAGCTTGAAACGGGGAAATTGGTGGGAAATTGGTCGAATTTTGGCACGTCACCCGAAATCCCACTGAGAAGTCGATTAAACGTTGCATGTTTAGTAAAGCAATCATTGAAAACAGTGCAGTAAGAAGGAGAACCCAAGAGCAAATGCAACTTTTGATTAATTTTTGCGACATTTAAATACGTTTATCTGACTGACAGTGACGTCTATTCGCCATGGATCAATCCGAAATTGTTTTCTATAAAACTGCATCATTAGGAAAACGAATTTCCTACCTGTCAAAGGGCTCTAGATTTTTTAAATATATTTTTTCGCTTACATGTCTATCGTGTCCATTTCCTGTTTGTATTCATGTCAGGGTTGTTTCTTCAAGCGCTTGCTCTGAAATGCACACGAACTGTGGGAAAATCCGAGCTTGTTGACCCCTTTTTTCGGAAGGAGACGAACGTTTTCAGATTCATGGGCCGTATTCCTGACCAGCAAGGGCCATGTGTGACGAAGTTGAAAAGATTGTCATGTGGTTAAAAATCCAAATAAATGAATAAAATTACAGTATAATCATCCGTGCTGAGATTTTTGGAAAGCGGCCGAAAAACGTTCAGTGATTCTGTATATTGATTTAAAATGCTTCAAATACTTCATTGAGTAACAGATCACGAAAAGCGATCAAAATTCCGTTAACCCCCATTTCTGTATACCGTATTCATATTCAAATTATAGGGCAAAGTTTTTAGGCACAGTAATTGAAGCAGGAAATACAGCTTAGGCCAATGTTATTCCTTCGTGTCATTCAGAGTCCCGTCGAGTAATTTCTTCTAAAATGATATTTTATTCTTTTCAGTGCATTTCCTGTAGAATTTAGCTACCAGATTTTTGTAAGAAGAATTTATTCTTCTTTCTCCTGTACCTTTTCGCATATTTCACGACTGGAAAATGCGCCAGTACGCCTGGAATTTAAAATGTTCAGGGAAAAATACTTTGTGGTTGCAGCGCAGCCTTTCCCCAAATCAGTAAAAAAAAATCTGGTGTTGTTGACAACCTTTCGTCGTTTGACGTGTCTCCTATACAAACATTGGGCTGTTTTCTTCCGTTTATTATTTATTATTATTTTTGTTTTCCACCTGGTAAGAAGGAGAAAGCTTTCGATTTATTGCGACGTGACGCGCTGAGGGTCAGGGAAAGTTCTTAACAACTCTCGTTGGCATACTTTTATTAATCGTGACACAGAGCCAGTTCCTTCGGAAGCATCTTAGTCTTCCCTGGAAGACATTTAAGAGCTTATCTTCTCTGTGTTTGCTTGAAGATTTGGCGTGATTTGTTAGGACGACGCCGACTTCCTTTAATTTCAGCGAAAAACATGCGATTTGGGAAGGATGGTCCAGTGTTTCCTGCAGTTTCATTCAACAATATTTTTTTTAATTAAGAAGCTTTTCCGTGAATTTAGAATCGGAATATGAGATATTTTGTCAACTGCATTAGTTCACTTCATAAATGTTTGATTTTTGCGAGAAGCTTAAACCTTACGTAATTAGCGTGCGCTGTTATTTGAAAAATGGAACCGGAGAAAAATCCCATGATTTTGATCGGCATATTCCTACTTTTTCATTCGATGCAAAAAGTTAAGTGTGTGTTCTTTTTATTTATTTTTATTATGCATACGTTTAGAAGCAAAGTGTTTAGCAGTAAAGTGGGTTCGATTGCCGGGAATTTCTCCGAATGATTCATTTTATTTTGGAAACTTGAAGGAACTGGTCCCGGTTTAGTTTTGGCAGAGCAGCTTTGTATCTACTGTACATCATGATATGTTTTTTTTTCTGAATTGATTAATAGGAAAAAGCCCCTTCCTGAGATTGGAAAATTCTTCAATGATCGCTTCAAAATGAAGTACAGTATTGCACTGCATTAATGTATTAATTTTGTTTGTAATAAAGCAGGAATATTTATTGAAAGTCAGTTTCGTAGCTAGCCTCTGTTTTTTTTCCTGGGCTTGTTGAGATCAGAGAATTAATATCAAGAAGCACTGGAGTTTCATCGGGAAATTATGCAGTGATTGCCTCTGTGCACATTTATTGAGAAAAAGTGAGCAAAAATCTCCCTTTGTTTGGTCGGTATCCCGTTTTGTTTCTATTATTCTGATCACGAAGCAGCTGAGGAATTCATTGATTGGCAAAAATAAAAAAAAAAACAAGAGGCAAAACAGAACGTCTAGTCACGTCGCTACCGAATGACACTAACTATTTTTTATTGTTTGTATATTTATTCTCTTTTTTTTCAAGCATGTTTTCCACTTTCTTTCACTGTGACTCATCTTCCCTCGCGATCGTGTTTCTCGTAATTGGACGACTGACGTGTTCCCGCCTTGTCAACTCTGCACGCGGTTGATGAGATTTTTTTGTCTTTTCTGGTCCGATAAATGATTATTTTATTCAATTTTTTATAATTTGAGCAGAAGAGGGTTAAATTTTTGCCATCGCAGCAGCAAGTAGTCAGCAGTGGGGCAAAGGAAATGACGAAGCACCAAATCCGAGAAAAAATAATGCCACATGCGCGCGACAATTCGCGTCATTAACTCATTTATCTCGCCGACTCATGACTTGGCAACTGAGCTCATGGTACGATTACCAGTTTTCCTCTGAGCTTTTGTTACAATTTTTAAAAATACACACGCATACCATGCTTTTTTTTTCAACTCGAAAATACGGTATCCTGTTTTATTCGCATAAATGCCGCACTTTTTCCTGCGCAAAAATGCTGCACGGAAATGACTTGAAGGGTAATGGTTGCAAGATTGGTGCTATTTTGGAAACGAAGCAAAGATTATGTGTAAGAGGTATCCCGTGCTGCGAAATTGCTTGAAATTGAGATTGTTCTGCATTTAGTTTATACAGGCGGTATTTCTGCAAAAAGTTGAAATTCGTTTACAGCTTACTCAATTTTTCAGCCTAAGTTTTCTACCCTGAATCGTATTGTGAACTGCTGTAGTGATTTTTTCACACCCTGTTTCCGAAATTAGGGTTACGTTTATCATGAGGGTAGGTCAAGTACAAATCAACAGAAAAAAATTGAAAGTATGTATTCTGAATGTTTCAGTATAATCTTGCGACATTTTAAAATCTGTGGCAAGAATAATTTGAATGACTGACGGGATTAGTAAGGAAGAATAATTTATTTTTTGCACTGTACTTATTTTTTTTCCCAGTAGAGGAAATTACCATGGTTTTCTTATACTGTAAATCACATTTCAGGGACGCGAGCAAGGTGCAACTTTTTTTTTTAAATCCCTATTGATGTTTATTACTTTTTTTCTTGTGGGACGTTTATGTAATTTTTTATAGGAAATGACCGTGACACGCCTGAGGCCTTGGAAAATTGAACAAGATTCTCCATCACAATGTTTAAGCAGAAGTCACTGAGTAAGGAGGATGACTTTTGCGTGGTTACTTGAGTCATTGGAACGCAGGGAACTACAATATATATATGTATATATTTATTTATTTATTTACCCTGCTTCAGTGGAAGTTCACCACACAGGTTGTAAACACAGGCTGAGTAAAAAATGTTTTTTTCTTCATATTTTGAAACATAGCGTTTTAGTACTAGTGCTGTATTTGAAGATACAGTACAGTACTGTATTTCTGAACCAGCTTCTTGTCATTGATGGATTTTACGATCATTTGTGCAACTTGAAAAGCGCATCAACACGTTCTACGTGTTGATGCCCGCGAGGAATAAGATAAATCTTGTGTACTGTGATAAAGTGCAGTAGATCGTATTTTTCTTTGCTCAGAAAATTCCAATTCATTCCATTCATTTATCATATTTGAACTCTTCGAATGCATTCTGATGAGATTGACCGAGGCTCTCATTTCTAGGGCGATGCCTCGAAATTATGATCAAATTTCTGGTCATTTTTTTAACCGCAAAAATACGGTGTGTAACACGAACGATTTTCTGCGTTCATTTACGCGCTCGGAGCATAAAATCTGAAAATAATTATAGTAGATTAAAAAATTAATCTAAAAAACCACGTTTTTCAAGTAAGACTAAAAAGCACAAAAAAATTTAGTAGATTAAAAAATTAATCTAAAAAACCAAGTTTTCAAAAAGCAAAATAACCTTAAACCTGGTGCGCATCTATTTCATTTGTATTTCACTTCTTCCCAACAATCTCCATGCGCACCACGTTTAAGGTTATTTTGCTTTTTGAAAACTTGGTTTTTTAGATTAATTTTTTAATCTACTAAATTTTTTTGTGCTTTTTAGTCTTACTTGAAAAACGTGGTTTTTTAGATTAATTTTTTAATCTACTATAATTATTTTATTCTTTTTAAAAAATATTCTTAAAATTAATTTTTTCACAAAAGATTGCATTGTCATCAGTTTCTAGGCTATCCTGAAAGTTTCAGCTTGATAGCTAGTCGGGAAGTGAGTGAAATTTGAGTTTCAAAATTTGATCCGGACAAACAAACAGACAAGAAAGTGAGTTAATAATTAATCAGAAAAAAAATGTTCCAGGGGGTGGGATTGAACTCGGACCTCTGCGACCAATTCAGTTCACCATGGGCTTTTTTCTTGGGGCCAAGGAAAACCTGCTCAAAGTTTTATTATAGAAATCTACTATAATTATTTTATTCTTTTTAAAAAATATTCTTAAAATTAATTTTTTCACAAAAGATTGCATTGTCATCAGTTTCTAGGCTATCCTGAAAGTTTCAGCTTGATAGCTAGTTGGGAAGTGAGTGAAATTTGAGTTTCAAAATTTGATCCGGACAAACAGACAGACAGACAAGAAAGTGAGTTCATAAAAACGTGGTAAAATACGGAGGTTTTCGAATTGCTCGAAGGTGCTATGAAAACTAATGGGAAGGAAGACACAGAAAAAAATGTGAAAGCCCGCGTGTTTGAAAGAAAAAAAAATATTTTCACGAACGAAGGGTTCCCATCGCTGAAGTAGAAAAATCTTAGTTATCCGATTGCCCGACAGGACGAGAAAGTGCCGAGATGAGTTTAGTGCAGAAAGCGCAGAAAAGGCAGATTTGCATTCCTTCCTGGTTGTTACAGTAATTTTTACTCCGAAGAATTTAGACTTATCTTTCTAGATTTTATATTCATCTTTGTCGTCGTAACTGAAAAAAAAAAAACTTGAGCAGACGTGCAACGTTGCCAACTTCTTTCACCTCGAAGAAAAGTTGCGTAGTGAAAAATAACGTCATTAATTTTTGCTTGAATGTCGAAGGATAAGTACTGTACAAGTTTCTGCTTCTTACGAAAGTTTTTAATGGGACGATAAATGTTCACCTTATCACCGTATTCCACAGGAATATATCCAAGGTAAAATTACCCCAGCCCTTTTTAAACCTATTTCTTGAAAAAATTGTTTCTCACCCAAGTATTGAGCACAAATGGGCCACAATATAATTTGATGTCAAGTGTTTGGAACGAACGGATATAAAACGAATAAATCAGTCCGGGACTGGATCGGGATTCCTTATTGGAATTCCTACTTTAACGGGAATTGTATTTCAGATAAACGGATAAGTCAACGACTTCACGAGCTCGGGCTTGTAACAAGGAATAACTTGATTAACGCACAGGTAAATCTGAACTGAACTTAATGTAACATTAATCGGAGCTCTTTATATAATATTCGTAATAATTAACCTTCACAAGGTTTTACTTCCTTCAATGGTGGCAGGAAAAGTTATCGTCGAAGATGCTACAGTGCTTGGCACATCCAGTACCAGGATGTGCCTGGCACTGCGATTTTGAGGAGGGGGGAATATTATTTTAATTTGTAGAATTCGAGTATTCTACTATACCCGGCGTACATGCCCAACACCAAGTAAACTAGATGTTTTCCACTTGTAGTGAATGTACCAAATAGCGCTTTATTCTTTACAAGTCCTCTGGGAAAGGTCACATTATTTGTAGGGTAATTTGGAAACAGATTATTTCAATCCACACTGAGAATCGTTCATTGTTTAGACTTTAGATATTTGCGCAGCAGGGATCAAATGGTCCGAATACAATCCTTGAGATTTAGCACGAATATCAGCCCAAAAAGGCGTCAAGTATTACTTTCTCCTTAGTTAGAAAACAATTTTTTTGAAGTCCAATAGTTTTATTTTTAATGCCGGAATGAAAAGGAAACTGTCGAATATTCAGCCTTTAAAAAATGCATCGGATTTTATCCTTGTTCCAGTCCTAATTCGATTACGTGAAGCCGGATATTGTTATTTTGTAACGTAAAATGTTTTTCGGCGAAGGCCAACGTTTTTATTTTCACGCGAGACTAATACGTAAAGAAGGGCGCAATTCCGAATTTTTTTACCCCTCTGGAAACAAGTGCTCACCAAGGTTTTCCATAAATGTATGTTTCCTATTTTTTGTCTCGTTTCGGGTAAGAAACTCGATATTTTCCATTCGTGATACTGGATTTATAAAATATTTTCAACTGTGACGAAATATCGTTGATTCAATCGGAGCGCCTTCAGGCAGAAATTGCGTAAATCCAGAAATATTCGATGTTAACAAAGCGTATGTTCGTAACTGCCGGAGGGTGATCTTCAAAACAAAGTCTGTTTTCGAATCATTCATTTGACATCTGTCCCCTGGAATGACATCTCTGTTTTTTTTTGTTTTTTTTTTTGCGAAAGAATTTTTTGAATCAGAGATTCAGATTGTCCTTATTTGACGATTTTGCATTCCAAAACTTGCGCATGCTGTATTATTGTCCCGAGTTTGTTTCTCAATCACGTGTCCTTTTCTCCATCCATGAATTATTCATCAGAATATCCACAAGATTCTTTTCGATAGGAATGTGATGGCAAAGTCGTGACGAAATCGTGTCAAACTTGTCATTTCAATGTCATCCTGTGTCGCATTTAGGAGATAATTTTAGTTTTAAGGAGTGTCAGGAAAATTTTCTTTTGCTTCGATTAAATCGCACGTTTGAAATGAAGAATTCGAATATGCACATATCATGTTACCTTGAGATCCCAACGAGAAAAAAAAAACAAGATACGTATGTCTGATTTTCCGCTTGATATTTTTCATTGGGAATTCCGTGTACCCAGGATTTTTAAATGTGATCCCTAATGGATCAATTTTATTCCTTGAATAAAAATGATCGCATTTGATGGACCCAAGTCAGTTCCGTGGGAGGTCCATTATACCAAGTGTTCAATGCTTATGTATTCAAGCCCCCAAAAATATTTTCTCGACTGGGTAAGCTTAAATTTATTTGAATGGCTAATCCGTTCTAGGTCTTTAACCAAAATTTAGTTCACGAAGTCCTGAATAGCATTCGAAGAATTAGACGATTTACATGAAATGAGAACAAGAATACTAAAAAGAAAGAGGAGAACAATTTTCAGCTGTAAAAAGAAAATCTAAGCATCCTTTATACGACATTGCTTTCAGCGACTTTTATTCTTGGGACGATCCATTTCGATGCAGTCTCCTATTAATATTAAATGCATGTCCATTATCCGAAGCAGAAATCGACGTGATGCGTCAATCATCAGGTTTACAACTTTACGTTCAAGTCCAACCAGTAAAGAAAGCTTTAAGCTCTCATCTGAAATGAAATGTTGAGAAATGTGATCTTTCTATCTTGAAGCAGGAACAAAATGCATCTTTATCCGAAGGCTCGGGTTAATTCCTTCGTTGCTATTTTTGATCTTTCTTGAAAATTTCACGAAAAAAGTACTTTCAATGTTCAGAACATTCGACACACATTCCCATCCCAAGCCTGTATTTTCTCGGTCTATATATTTTAAAAAATAGAACCTGTATCCTCTGAAAGGGTCGTATCCCGGTTTAAAAAAAAGGATGATATACTAAATCGATCGTCTTACTTCCTGGGAAACACGGTACGTCCTACATTTCACTGATGAGATTGTTTAGGTTGAAGAAAATTTCTTCTTTTGCTTCAAAAATTAGACTGAGCAGGTGAAGCAGGGATTTTTAGAAATATGAACACAGAAACAGAGATGGGAAACGAAAGTGTGTTCATCCCGAAAATAAAGTCTAGGTTATTCCAGGTGCAGTTGGTTCCTCCACCCTGTCATAAAAAAAATCGCTGCTTTTCGTTTCCCACGTCCCGTTTCCCACGAAACAGTGTCAGGGTTTGATTCATAAGTTCTTCCTACTATATTACATTATCAGTTACAGCTTGTTTTTTTTTTCCTCTGTGACATGGTCTTAAAAAATTGTCTGAACAATTTTGCGAACGCATCCTGAAAGCTCCACAATCAGGATATTTCCTTGGAATGAGCAGCGAAGTCGATTTCCAGATCGTTGAAGATTTTTCGGTGTTCTTTTAAAATTTTTTATAATTTGCAGTAAATCCCTCTTTTGTCCTTTCTTCAGTTTCTTTTCTGAAAAATTTAGCATTGTAGAGTTCAACGCGGTTCAGCCTGTAAATCTAACGTTCTCTAATTAAAAAAAGAAATATTTTACGTATCAATGTGTTTTACCGCTCAAGTCAATTGGTGTACATTTTTTTTGTATCATCCCGAGAAAAATAGAAAAGCTATTTCTAGTGTACAAAGTGGAGAGATAAATAAATGGCGAAGTATCGAACTGTACAAAATCTTGAAGGGTGTGATTTGTTACTTGAGAAAGAACGTCGAAGTCAAGTTTATTCAATTTTTCCCGTTGAACGATGTTCTAGCAGTTATTCTTGGAACTAAATTGCGATTGTTTAGAATGGTGGTAGAAGTAAGCGCTGAACTGACTTCGCTCTTATTGATTCTCTTTAGATGAATCATTTGACAGATCAATAAAATTTAATTTAGTGCTCCGCAGAATTCGGACAAAAAAGTTGCGTTTTTGAGTTAGTTACAGGGTGTTTTATCGAGCTTACGCAAAGGCTGTCATTCTCTTCGCTGGTGATTAATTACGCATTTCATCGTTTTCATCTGATTATCTCCACGATTACAAAGTCAGTACGCAAGTACCCGTGAAGAGTTGATCATGAATGCTCCTGTTTCCGCTGCATTCTCATCACAATGAGAAAAAAAAATGACAATGATTTTATATGATTAAAATTGTTATAATTACGCCCTTAAGCATCATTTCCGCGTAACAAAAGCTTGTGAATGTGCATGTAACCGAATTTATTTGACAACTCATTTTCATTGGTCATATTGAACTGACGTTTCAAATCCCCCCTTGAATTTACGAACTGTATTTCTAGACCCCTTTTTTGCTGCTATTTCTCGCGGCTTTTTCTGCCCATTTTTTCGGGAGAGTGTTGAGAGTATTAACTTCAAGCTTTTCCCATTCGTGCTTCGCAACAGTGTGTGAACACCATCAGTTGTTTCCCGAAATTATCCTCTCGCAGTAAAAATTCTCTTTAGGTCACCCGGCGAAAATATCCTTGAGTAGTACGAGGGTAGGTAAAAAAGTTCCGTTAATATTTTGAAGAGAATTGCGGAATTTTTGTCTAGTGGACTCTCTCTCTACAACGATCTCGTCTATAACGATATTCTCTGTATAACGAATTTAGTTTTCGGCCCTGTAGGGTTCGATCCGCATGTTATAGGATATAGGGGTTATCTATGACGAAATTCTCTCCGCAAAGATTTTTTTTCTAGTTTCTTGAATTTCAGCGTAAAGCTGGTCCTTCTGTATTAAATTTCTATTCATATTTTATTTCAATCGGAATCACAAATTTAGAAAAATGTTCCTTAACCAATTCACGTTTCAGCGGGCCTTCATATTCGGCATTAATAGGACACAAATTTCCAAATTTATTTGCAGAAAAAAGTTCTTCGGATCTTTTAAGTTTGAACTAAGACAAGTTTTCATTTAAATATTGTACCTGTACAGTATTGCTTTCGATGGTTCGTAGACTGCTGTAAATTCGTAAAACAAAAACTGTCAAATCACGCTCATCTCGAAGCATCCAACTATAAATTAGCCAGTATCCTTGGGACTGGAAAAAACTTATGAAACAACCCTCTTCGTTGACATCATTTTAGATTTTTCATGGAAACGGGAATCGGAGCGCGGAAAAAATTGCCCGGTGCCTCAATTCAAGCATTATTTTAATGTCTATGTGGTGTAATTTTCTATTTACAATTTGCCGACGAACCTTCGTCTATTCAAATGGCAAATGTGTGCGAGGAAACTTGAAGTATGGGGAAATCAGGCGACGGGAGTTCCCTTGATATTAGCACGATTTTTACGCACCTTCGCACGCCAGCGAAAAAGATGGATCTTGTCAATGTGTTGAATACTGGGATGTGTGGCGTGATTTTCGACCATGTTCGTGTTCCATGTACAGTATATTCTTTTCTTTCCTCTTGAGAAACAATATATTTTTTGCCTAGATTCCACAGACGAAAATATGAGCTAATTTCCTTCGTCCGCATTCGTATAAATTGGCCAGTGTTGGTGTGCCTTCAATTTTCTGTTGTTCCTTGAAAATTTGTGAGGAACGGAAATGATGAGCTTTTTCTTTGTACGTGCATAAATTGGGCCATCCGGTTTGCGTTTCAAATTTTTGAGGCACGCGAGGGCGGGAAATTAGGGCACCGGAAAGAATCTTACCAGTTTATTCAAGGCACTT
>CAJPEX010000554.1:24304-46953 GCA_905338405.1 Notodromas monacha
AAGCGAGCGGGGGTTTGAACGAGATTTTTCTTTTCGTTTTTTTTTTTTTTGGAGGATAACGTTGTTATTTGTCTGAAGTCGCGAAGGTGTGGAGAAGGAAAACCGCTGAGTGATGCAACCAATTCGCGGCCTAGTGATTTTCTCTTGCATTTTCTCTTTAGTGTTCCCTTTTTGCGAGTGGCTCCAGTTTTCGTTTTTGTTAATCTACATGAATCAGGTGTCTTATGTTATATCTCCCCCCTTATATATATTTTTTTTTATGAAACCTCGTAATTATTTAACTTTTGGAGCGACGGATTCCGTGATTTCTTGCCACCTGGGTGAAGTTTTCTCCTCGTGCTCGCGGAGTGTTGCCGTTTTGCGGGGATTTTATTTTCTGGGGAAGGTAATAAATTTTACGTCAATGTGAAAGAAGATTTCATCGCTTGCCCATGACCGCGTCAGCGTTGAACAAATTCAATTGACCCAAATCTTGGATAACATCTCACTTTTCTGTCGGTTCGGGATAATATTTTCTTCGTGAGGGGGGGATTCGTTGAGAGATTGAATATGTGATGAGAATTTCTCGGAAACTCCTCATTAAATCCTGGGCTTGAATTTATTTTCAAGATTTCATTCGAATCTGGTTTGGTTTATTTTTTTCAAGTCGTTAGGAAATGTGGACGAATCTTGACGATTTCAATGCACGGAATTCGATCAGAATGTTTCATTCATGCTGGAATTTTCGTTACGATCCAGTTTTTTTTCAATAAATAAAAAACTTTAAACGCATTATGAGGGTTATGAAGCAATGATTTCATTACATCTATGACACGTTTTGGTTTTAATCAGCTTCTTCTCTTTGGTGATCTACTATCTGTGAAATATTCTCAGGGATTGTGCTTATTCCAAAATTTAAAAATTTTAGGTCATTTTTGCATCGAAACAAATTTTTGTTTCCGGATGTATCTGTTTCGCGAAGAGTAAACTTATCGTCAGGAATCTGATGATTTATAAACCAGCATTCGTTTTAAATTTTGAAACCTATGGCGGTTGTCTTTCCTTTCTACCGTATGTTGATAATTTAATGACGATATAACTTTGAAAGATTCTTGAAGATCTAAAAAATTCCGGGCATGATATTTGCGGAGACTTTTAAAGATCCGAAGAAGAAGAAGGAAAGCCTATACAGTAATTTTTTAATCGAATTTCGTTAGTCATGATAGGGAAGAAAAAGGAATTCACGGAAAGAATTGTTCGACATAGCTTCGATTAAAATTCTTCCGAGAAGAATCCAAAAAATGCCCCGTATATCAGGAATTAACTTGATTGAGAAAACGATCGTCAAACTGAAGCAAGTTATTGAAATGAAGGAAAGGATGCCCCAGATTTTCGACCCCGAAATATGATTGAATTCTCGCTTCCAACCTTTCCGCAAATTGATCTTGTTTTGGGTCACCTGTATTTCTTTTAACTGGATGAAAAGTTTAATTGCAGCGCCTAAATTTGTATCCTTGATTCCGCCAACACCGTTTAAAAGCTCTCTGTGCCAAAAGAAAAAAGGAAGAATTTTTAAAAAAGGAAGTGAACAGAGTTTCGCTTTGGAATTGTGTTGCAAGCTGAGGTTGTATAGAGACCGAATCGTGATTGTTGGTCGGTATTGCGCGATTTGTGGGTCGGATTTCACTTCCCCATTTCCTTCCCTGAGCAACGTTTAATGAAATCATTTGAGACTTGGTGCAATTACGATGCCGCGTAATCGAATTCTTCGTCACATTTCGAAACTGCGAAATGGGGGCTTTTTTTCTTGCGAGGGTTGGTTCACAAGTTTTTTCGTCTGTCTTGTTGCTTCCCCCTGTTTTGGAGTCATGGATGGAAATGGACATAGTTTTATTTTATTAATATTTGACGAATTAACGCTCACTGTTCTCAATTTCTGTAGAGAAAAAAAAATTATAGTGCACCTCATCGCCGTTCAAAATGAGATTTACCAAATGATTTATGAATTCTCTGGTGAATATTTCAAACAGGAGTATCTTATCTTTGTGTAGAAACGATTTTCTGATCTCATCGATATTCCTGTTACTCGTATTTCGTTCAAAAGGTTTTCTAAAATTTCCATTGTCGTGAAAATAATTTGTTGCTGAAATTGAAGGAATTCTTCGTCAAATGAATAGTGCCGTTTTTGTCTTGTTCTGTTATGCAAAAAAAAATAATAATTCGAGGACTCTGACCAAGAAAATTGGTTGCCCGAACGATTTATTTTCAATGTGCTGACGAAAGTTAAGAACTATCCCTCGTATGTGTCGAATTTCGGATTGCTTTTTTGAATTTCAAGAAAATGTTCGTTTTTGTTTATTCCTGGCATTGCCGGTTCATGAGCTTTTATTTGAATTAAGTTTGATGCTTTATGAAAATCAGTCACTGTAAATATGTTCGCGATTGCTTCGGTTTCGAATGAAATTTTCTTGCTTTTTTTCTCCGTCCATCAGGTTCTCTACACGAGTGTTATTTTATTTGAATTAAGTTTGATGCTTTATGAAAATCAGTCACTGTAAATATGTTCGCGATTGCTTCGGTTTCGAATGAAATTTTCTTGCTTTTTTTCTCCGTCCATCAGGTTCTCTACACGAGTGTTTCGTGATTGGGTCTTTTCTTTTTGTTTAAGTTTGAAAAACGTCAGATTCAATTCGGAGTGTAAATGGAGATGAAAACGAGGACTGGAAGCAATAACACAGAGTGAGATTTATTTGTTGTGTGAATCGGTTAATTTTGAATGACGCAAACGGTTCTTATTCCACACCATTTTTTTTTTCAAGCGCATTTTTGATGAGGCATGAGATTTTCTATCGGTCTTTCTTTGTCGAGTTTTAATATCCTCTGTTTTTGAATCGATGCCCTTTAATTAGCTAAGTATCGGGTCCATAAACATGTAATAACCTTTACGCAACGAACTAATCCAAGACTACGCTACTAACAAAGAGCCGGCCAAACCACTCACGACACAAAGCTCTTTTGACGTAAAAAAATTTTATAATCTTGGTCTTTTTTTTCGTATGTGATATATCCTGACACAGATAAATAATCGACCTTTTCGGTGCATTATTTCTGGCCTTGTGTTTTTGCAAATCTCTTTAAATTTATGGCAATCCGGGAATTTTGCCGAGAATGTCCTTCGACTTTTGCATTCTTCGAATTTTTATTTTTATGTCATTCTGAATTAATAGCCGCATTCGGTGGTCTCATTTTTTTTCATTTTGACAGTTGAAAGAAGTACCAATCTCCCCGTTATAAAAGAATTGCTTGAATATGCAATACTGGAGAAAAACTGATTTTCGTTTTTTTTTTTGCATGTCCAGACTCCAGAGTAATGCTGTGATACTTTTTGCGGGCTTTTATCGGAAAAGAAATGATTATATTCGCAGCTGGAGATACGAGGGAATTTTGCTTAAACGTTTTTGCTCCCCGAAATTTGCATGATCGTTTCTTGATCTCGATCCCCAAAAATAAAGCATTGATATGTGAACCAATAAAATCGAAGGCAACTCGATGTTAGCGTTTTTTTTTTAAGGAGTGGAGCCATGTATATTATATTGTATCCGTAAAAAGTCCCGCTGCAAAAATCGCAAGAAATCGGCGTGAAGTTAATTTTTTTTTTTCGTGTCACGAAATTTGCTGGCCGTTCGACCTGTAATACTGTATCTGTATTCGTTTACGATTTTTTAGCAATGTTTTTGTTATTTTTATACTCCAAAGAGCAAAGATGGACAAGCGGACGCCTAATTTTAACGCGGTCTTTGACGAAAATTAAGAACAGCCTAAACCAACTTTGCGCAAAACCACTAGCGTAGTAGGAATGCTTTCTTGCAAAGCATAACACTGAAGGTAAAGGCAATCATTTTTATGGGACATGTTAAAATGGAAGACAAGGGAAAGTGAATTATGGTCCTATTCCGTACGCATTGGTTAAGTATTGCTACCACAACCCCCTACATATTCTTTCATGACATGTCATAATTCGAAACCTTTCAACCCATAGGTCGTAACTGTGCAAAAAGTAATCTGATCTATTCATTCCTCCGTTAGGTAGATGTCACTCTCAGTTACCGTTTCATTTTAATTTTGCGCTGATCCGTTTCAAATGTGCAAGCCCTGCAACTTCGAAACCCATATTCTTATTCGTGAATGAGCATTGCAGAGTTAAAATTTCGAGGGTTCTATCTGAAATTTTTGTGAAATCGAGGACCTTTCTTTCTCGCTTTCAACGATGTTGACGCAAAGTTTTCAAGGCAATCATGTGAAGAAGATCATATGTATTTCGCGTGCGTTTTCACCCGAGACTTGAAAAGTTGAACTTCGCGAAAACTCGGCTTTTTTATTTTGCACATTACAGTAAAATTACTGAAACTCTCCGTTTTGTTGTGCTTTATGCGTGACAATTCTTTCACACAGCAAAAAAAAAATTAAGAGCACATGCAACTTCAAATAATGTACTTCTAGGGATCCGATTTCTGTGTTCAGTTACCGGTCTGAAACGCCCCCACGCGTTTTTTTCCTTGGGACATTAAGCTAAATTTTTCGAAAGTTATTCTATCAGTGGAAAATCTGGAACACGTGGTATTGATTATCATATCACTTGAATATCTTTTCTAGTGACTCACTCAATTTTTCTTTCGGAAGGGTTTCGTAGAATCTTTCTGCAGATGAGCGAGATGCATTTTCAATCTTCGCTCGAGCGCGTTATCTAAATTATATTTAACGGTACTCTTATCAACTGTTTGAGTGATGTTTCTTAGAAACGAGGTTTATGTATACTGTACATGTTACCCTTGCGATAATAACCGCGGGTTGGAAGTCGAGATAAATTACCGAAATGATTGATGTCTGCTGATTTTCGCATATTTTTCATGAATTAAAGGTTGAGTATTGAAGCGTTGTGGAACTTTTGACTGCGCAATATTCTTGGATTCCTTTTTTTTTTCTTTGCAAAAGATAAGTTATACAGTATAACCTCAGTATTTTCAAGGAAATCGATGCTTCGGTCTTGATATCATTGGGGCTGCCTTTGTCTTGAAATCTGACTGAGAAGGAAATGAAGCGATTTATGTAGTTCTGTAAATAATACTGTGTGTGAAATTGCATTTTCATGCTTTTGTCTAATTATTCCTGAGGCCATAGTAACGAATAAAAAGTTCCTTGTGTATACTTACAGTGTATCAGTGAATGTCAGTGAATGAAGAAAAATGAAATTTATAAGGATTCTTTAAATTATGGCTCGCCAAATTTTGGATTTGAATCAAATCCCGTGCATTGAATAAAATTTTTGGTGCGCCAATAGCTTTGAGGTGTCTCAAGGTGCCAAAAAATAAATTTGATCTAAATGGCAAACCCCCATTTTTGTAGATTACTTTCTCCTCTAATCTGAGAAACTCCTGACCCTCTTCCTTCTCATTCAGAAGATGTTTCGTGTTTGTCGAAAACTCCAATGCTTATCTCAGTTTCAAGTTTGGTAAGAAAAAAAAAGCGGGTTTTGATCAAGTTGCAAAGCTTATCCTTGTTTACTCAAGTAAGATTGCTTTCCTCCCACAAAGTTGATAAAGAATCCCGTTTTCTTTCCCAGGGGTTCTCACTGTGATTTCAACATACTAACGCACTGTCGCTGAGTAGTTGCCTGTGGATTTATATTCTCCTTGAGTATGATTTATGATAATTGTGAAGCGCATTTTTTAGAAAAAATTAATTTTTTTAGAGATTGCTCATACGAACTTTACAAATCGATTTAATGACGGGTTTCGCCCGTAAATGTTCAACAGGATAAGTCCTCATCGAATCAAAACTAGCTGAAGCGAAAGTGGCGTTTTTTTTTTCTGTTTACGAACGAGGATAAAATTTTAAACTGAGAGTAGTGCAAACCAGTACCTATTGAACTTTCTCTTTTTTTAAAGACTAAATTTGTAAAAGGAAATCCTAAAAACGTAATAAAAACAGCAGTACCATGTTACTATACGTCAAAACTAACTTAACAAATGGGGACTTTCCGTGTAACGACCACAATACTGACTAGAGTGAAAAAAGTGTTCTAATCGTGCTAATCATCAATTTAACGTACACCGGCTTGTCCACGCATAAAAACGCTCGTTTTTTATGTCAGCGTTAAAAAAAAAGTCAAACAGCGTCGCATCTTTTCGAAACAAGCGCAACCAAATAAACACTGTGGGTCGAACACCCCCATTGTTCCAGGATTGTTCTTGTACAAGCAGTGCGAATCTGAAGTGCCTTGCATTATAAAATAGTAAGAATAATAAACTTGAATGTCTCTTCAGACACATTATCTACCTTAAAGAGCCACCAAGATTTTGATGGTGTTCCTCTTCAATTGCTTTAAAATTTCAAAAAAGGCCATTCGGAATTTTCGCGTCAATTTCTCAAGACATCTGTGAAAAGTAGCTAGCTAATAATGTCCTTTTTCGAGCTCAGTTCGCTTCAATTTTTTTTGAACATAATTCTTCTAGAAAGGACTTCGTGTTTGATGATCGTTATGCCCACGAAGCGCGAAAAATATAATGCTCAAAGCTAACATGAATCACATTTTCGATGACGCTTTTTTATCGACTCGAAAGCTCTTTTTTTGGGGGGGGGGGGGACTGATTATTTTGAAAAATTGAACATCGTGAAAATAATTGAGCTCAGTTTTAATTTAATTCTTCGGAATTGTTATCACAGTCCCGCTTGCAAAAAAAATTGAAAAAAAAATTAACCGGCGTTCGAATAATTGGTCATCCTTACTCAATTTGAAGGTTTTTTTGGTTCACTATAGAATCAAGATGTTTCAATATAATCAGTTTAGATGAATATGTTACACGAGCTTCGATAAGCGACTTCCTGTTTTATTTTGTAAAATTAAATGCGAAGGCGATCGTAGGCATTGAACTCTTCCGAAACCTTCGTTTCTCGATATTTCCTCGAGTACAATGCAGAATTTTCTCGACTATCATTTGACCAGTATGACTAGCTGACCTCTTTGTTTTCCCTTTCGTTTTGGTTTTAAAAAAAATAATAATGTCGAATGCATTACCTTTCATGCATCAAATGATCGGATGTGAGGAGCGAGAAGCGCGACGAAAAAGCTTCGAGCTGCAGATGAAAGAGCAGCGAATCGGTGGTCGCCGACGGGGATAATTTTCCTGCTCGTGGTCTGTCACACCAGTGAAAGGGAAAATAGCTGGCTCAAAGGAAAACAAAAGTAAAATAAAAATTGAGGAGCAAATTTGGAATGAATGTGTGTCGCTAATGAGTGCAATTTTCTCAACGCTTTCAGCAACTGATAAATGCAGTACAGTTCGCAGCGAGCGCAGGGGAAAAAAAAAAGTTGAAAGGAGAAAGAGGCTTGTCCGGGTGCCGCGCGGCCTTCGGCTATATTTCTTCAGGCAGTTATCCAGACGAACTTTTTACTTTTATTTACACCAATACGCCTTTTACGGTGTCGGAATGAAGTGCTTTATTCGACATTTCATTTTTTCTGAATAGTGAAAATTGTCTCGACTTTTCAGCAAGGATTAAGTGCGTAACGCGGCGAGCAGAAAAAAACTGACGAATTACGTTTTCCGAGATGTCAGACAGGTGTCACTCGAATAACTCTCTCATCATTGAACGCTACATATTACTCAATTTTATATGACGAACTGCAGTAATTGAATACTCTTCCCGTGATTGAAATTGTATTCATCCAAGCGTTGGATATTTTCGGTCATTTTTACTTTTCCGTACCGCGGAGTTTTATGAAATACCGGATAGGTGTCACTCGAATCGCTATCTGGCTCGTCGTCAGAAACGGTCAATTCTACTTGACGGACTACTGAAAATTAAATCCTCTTCCAGAGTCTTGATAATTATAATTGTATTTGAAAGAGAGGATGTTTTCAAGATTTACGGTTTTAATGTTATTGTTTTATTTTCTCTTTTTTTAAATAATTTCAATAGGCATAGGAAGACGGTAGAGGAGGACGACGACGAATGGACAGGAGCCACGAGATGCGGATTCGGGTTCTTGTTGCTGATCGCCGTGACGTTGATCTGGGGAGCCACGGTGCTCGTCATCTTCTGGGCAGTCTACTACAGGAAGGGTTTCGCCTGGCAAGATGACATCAAGCGACAGTTCAATCTCCACCCAGTGCTCATGACTGCAGGCTTCATCTTCTTCATGGGCCAATGTGAGAATGATGTATAGACTTGGACCCTCGATCACTCAAACCTCCCCCTTTGTCGAATTGTTTATGTTTTTTTAACTCCGTGTCTGGATTCCCCTCTGGCAGTTTCCAAGAATCTAATTATTGTATAATTTAATTTATCTATTTCCACCTGAATAGGCAAGGCACGACGGACTTGCCCATAAAAAAGAAATATAATTAGGGAGGTTGGAGTAATCGAGGTTCAACTGTATCAGCTTGTGAAGACGTTTTTTCTCTCGAAATTATTTTGGGCATCGATAGGAAAATTTCTTTTAGGGTCAGCTAAATTTCTTTGCTTTGATGAGGGTTTTTTTTTTTATTATTTTTATTTTCTTTTATGTTCTGACTCGTGGTGATTTTGGTTGCAGCACTGCTCGTCTACCGGTCATTCCGTTGCTGCAAGCGAGTGTACAACAAGCTGGCCCACACCGTGCTGCACATGCTGTCCATCCCGTGCATCGTGGTCGGGTTCATCGCAGTCTACGACTACCACAGCCTGGAAAGCCCTCCGATCCCGCACTTCTACTCGCTGCATTCGTGGCTCGGACTCACCACAATGGGACTTTTCGCCCTCCAGGTATTTCGCTCGGTAATGCGCAACTGCGGATTTTGCCTTTGTGCAAAGAAACGTTTTTCTTTGGACTCGCATTTGTTCACCCCCTGCGTCTTCTGCTGAAGCTGCTGCTGCTGCTGCTGCTATTGGTGCTGTTGCTGCTGTTGATTTTTATTGTTTTTTTTTTTACGTTGAGGGGCAAGGAAATGAGAATGGGGAAGCTGTAATTGGCTTGACCCTCACTTGTCTCTCCTTCTTGTTGACCAAGTAATTGAGGGCTGGTTCAACATGAGAAGCCAATGATCATGAGGCACACATCTGATTTTTCTGTGTATGTGTGTCTCAAAAATTAGTGCGATTTTTTGTGTCATTATAAGATGCACTGTCATCACTTTAATTTGTTTTGTTTTTTTGGAATCCCATGAGTTCGTTGATTATGCGCATGCTTATTGAGTCAACTGTGTAATTTCAAAATACATGTTTTTGCATTCATTTACACAATATTAGTAATATTTGGTGAAACAAAGACCACCTGTTAATTTATGAAAGATGCAATTGTGGTTTCTGAAGCAACCGGGGGGGGGGGGGGTACTTATGGATCTCCGTCTTCTCTCAATTTTAGAGTGGATGTAGGCAAAGTTGGAATAATGCTGAAAAATGAGTGTTCTTCGGGAAAGAGTTGGTCTACATCTAACCACCTTTCATTAGAAATGATGAAAAATTGCCAGAATTTATGAACCAGCCCTCGTACAATTTGTTTGGATCTCTTATTTTTTCGTTGAGTTTGACCAGGTTATTTTATCAATTTTTCTTCCGCACGCCGTTTTGGAAATGCTTCTGAATGTTTTTCACTTTTATCTTCCTTGATGATTTCTCAATTTCGTTTTTCTCCGGCTCGTTTCTTTTCACTCCGTTGGTCGTTTTTGCGTATAAAGTAGTTTAGTTTTTAATTTTCGAATCCAAGTCCTGCTGAAAATTTTGCGAGTTGATGATGATCTTTGGGTGCATTGAAAATTTCAAGTTGTAATTCGAAATGATCTTCGGTATTGAAAGGAAATAATTTCAAGTGGCAATATTTTCGTAACTCCTGGGAAAGAATGAGTGTAACGTATTATACTTTGTCGAAAACTTATTTATAATGCCGCTCTCCCAATTCTGTTTTGACGCTCTCATGATTTTCCTCATTTTCAAGAAAAACTCGTCTAGATATTATGCATCCAAATAATCCATAGGTTTTTTCTGGAAGCATGTAATAGTGCACAGTATTTCTGCTCGTTCCTCGTAATTAATTTTTTTCAAGCACTGTAGTTGGTTGTGCTGATCGGAATATTTATTCTGAGACAGTACAATTCTTGTATATCTGACTTTCCTGAGTATTGTAGGGTGAAGGCGATTGTTCAAGTATACACAACAATTTGGGAGCACCTTATTTCTCTGCGATTCACCATTTCCCCGAGGGTGATTCTTTTTTTAAAGGCTGGCATGATGTTTGATAAAAGTTGTAGCTTTTTTGATTTGAAGTAAAGTATTTTGATAAAGGCGACAATCACAATTTTTTCTTCATGGTAAACCCGCGTGCGAGTACAGTGCGAGATCATGAAGAAAAAGGAGCATTATTTCAGCAACAATAGATTTGGGATTCATTCGGAATTTTGCTGGTGTTTCTTTAAAATTGAACGATATTTTCTTCAAATTTTAGTTTTATGCAAACCTGTGAGCGGAAATTTGACAAAATGGTCGGGACATCAGCGTTCGAATGACAATAGAAGAACCATCTCTTCTCAAAAAAATAATAATCAATTTGGTATAAATGAGGGAAGCGTTATATTCTTGCTTATTGCGTTTGACTGTCTAAGATGATGTTAGGAAATCGGTAATTTAATCTCCGTTTGATTTTCGATTTTTTTCGCAGTTCGTGGTGGGATTCTTCAGCTTCCTCATCCTCTTGTGTTGCGAAGGTGCCACGGGCGCCTTTCGGGCTGCGTTGGTTCCCATCCATGGAACCATGGGATTGACAACTTTCATGCTCGCCATCGCAACGGCCGTCACTGGTGTCACTGAAAAGGCCATCTTCGGACTCAAGTGAGTTTTCCTTCTTTAGCCTGTTGCTTTTTTTTAGTGCTTTTATATATAGTCGCTTCGTTTGTTTGTTTGCACTTTGAAGAGAATGAAGCATTCGGTCTTTTAGATCGATTTTCTGTGCACATGAGCATGCGATTGAGAGCATAGGTTAGACTTAGAGCAAAGTTAGTTGCTGGATGAGTTAGAGCTTGCTTCGATGCGACATCTGCGGGTATTTCGTGAAACCTCTGCGAGTTTTTTGGCGTTAATCTCTAGCTGCGGAATAGTCATTGAGCGGGTGATTGGTGAGTTAGATTTGACTCATCTGAGGATTGATTTTTTTTTTAAATCATGCCTGAATTGAATCTCAGAAGATTAAAAGTCTGAGGAATACGGGTCACTTTATTTTTTAAAAATGATCCGAAGCGTATATATTGGGTTTGATTTTTTTCAGCTTGTTGAGGGTTTTTTTTCCGAAGTCTTAAATCAGTTGCTCTAGAAAAATGTTTGCCAAAATGCATTGCCCTGAATCAAGCGTTCATTTTTACAAATTCGTCTCTCTCGAGTTACTTTCAATTAAAATACTGTATTTGAAACAAATACGTCACAATCGGGGGGTTTACGATTACAAAACCTTGCTGCTTATTTCAAGCTGTACATCACAGTATATTTAGCATTAACTTTCGTTTTTGCGCGTACTGTTCAACGCTTTTTTTTTATGCTGAGTAACTTTAGAAATTTTGTACATTATCTTGAATAAGTTCTTCAATTTTACTAAATTTAAGCTCGAAAGAAGGTGTGTGTATCTGTTTGCCATACGAGATCGATTTTTTTCGGTATAAACTTTATTTTTAGAGGAGAGAGGAAAAAAATTAATTTGCCACGTGCTTTTTGTATGTAAACAGCATTCTGATGGATTCTGTTGCGACATTAATTATACATTGTACAGTATTGTATAAGTATCATAATCGAAAATTGGATTAAGAAAATCCCCTTTGCATGCTTGCAAACCGCAGAGGTTTCGGATTGATTTAATGAAGAATGCTTTTTGGTCGATAATTTTTTTATCGTGTTTCCCGGAAAATAAAACCAAGTCATAAGGAGAAATGATTCTCAGCATATCAATTAATTTCGAATTAACTATTCGGTAAAAAAAAAAAGATTCCTTGCATCTTTTGTCACTTCTCCATAGGAATGCTTTGAAAAATCCATGTTTTGATGCAAACATTTCAATCCTTCAATCTCTTGTTATTTGTGTCTTTGACATGTTTTCGCGTGATGATTAATCCTAGCCCATCTTGAGAAAAGACGAAGAAAGAAAAAACTATGAATGCCGTTTTATTTATTTTTTGGGAAACAATAATTTCTATGTTTGCAATCAGACGCAAATGTCGAATCGAAGCAACTTTCGGCACCCATTTTAATTCATTTTTTACTAGTGAGAACCCATTATTTTGTGTGGTGGTGTATACTATTGTTTTTTGGTTTCTTTTTTGCTTTCCTTGTCCCACCCCTATTCCTTTACCTTCCTCACCTCGGATCTGGTTCCCACACTCGTGATATTAGCGGGAAGAACGACACAGCTCCGTACAAAGATATGCCGGAGGAGGCGATCATTTTGAACACTTTCGGCGTGGTTTTGGCTGGACTGGCGATTGTAGTGCCGCAGATTTTGTACAGAGAAGTCTACCGCTACCGCAGAGCAACGCATTTGCTGATAGCGAATGATCGACTGTGAAGAACGAAAGAGTAGTAAGAAAAATAATATTAATAATTTAATTTTTAAAAAAAGGTTATGACTGGCAACTCGTTTTTTGTTGTTGTTTTAAGATGGTTTTTTTGTGCGTTTTGTTTTCCCTCGTAAATTTCGGCTCGTTTCTTTATTGATTCGAATTGGGGGTTTGGCGAGTTTATTCCCGCTTTATTTCTGCTAAATTTGAAAGCGCGCACAGCAGGATGAAAGAAAACGAATAATTGAAAGAGATTAAAAAAAATACTTTTCTTGAACATTTTGTGAAGCAAAAATGAGGTTGCCGATTTTGATTATTATTTTTTTGGTTCCGAACGGGCTTCTGTTGTGTTTTACTTCTTTGTTGTTGACCCTGCCTTGAGCTCGACAAGAATTTCAATTTGTTCCGTTTTATTTGTAAAACTCAAATTTTTTTTTGAGGTGATGCTGTAGTTGAAATTGTTGAGCATGATCGAGTTGTATGCGCGAAGTTGTGCTTGGAATACGGTGACAAAGAGTAATTATGAACCTTTCCCCGCTCGTTTTGTTTTGTGTTTTCGGTTTTTTTTTATTACGCAGAAAATCAAATATGAGCGCGTATTGAAACGTCTTTCACTCAGACAGAAAAAAAATTAAATTATTAGTACGTTTGAATCGTTTTTTTTCGAGGTGTTTTCTCAATAAGGAAAGGTTAATTGGTTAAGGCCAGGAAATTCACGGCAGATTATCTTAACTACTTATTTTTCAATGACTGACACTCATCTCGTTTATCGTCAGAGAAAATGCCTTTCTTTTTTCTTGTCCATTGCGTTTTTCCTATAAAAGTGTTCATCAATTCTTCAATCATCTTAAAGTAGAAGACAGATTTTAAACATTTTCTACATTAATGTGGTACAATATTTGGAAAATATAGTATTTAAACCAAGGGCGAAATTTTATGCTCTGAAATACATATTGAACTCTGCATTCGGATTCCTAGAATAGTATTCATTGAGATTTCAAGTAACATGTAAGCTGGAAAGCTTTATTCTAAAAAAGGGAAGAAATTAGTCCATTAGTCTTCTGATGAAATTTCTGACGTGGTTTTCCTTCAGGCACGGGCTGTTTCAATACGCGCTCTTTCTGAATGTGCCTTTTTTATATTTTAGAACGCGCTCAAATTATCCCAGCATAGCCCCGAGTTGGTTTGTTACATGTGTTTCAATTTCCCTATATGACTAGCATGACGTTTAGAGACTTATTAGTGAAGAGGTGGTGAGAATTTTCGCCTGATTGCCTGAGTGTGTATGTGTGCAAAAGGGAGAAGGGTTTCGTTTTTTTTTTTCAAAGGCGGGGGGATGAGGCGCGAGACGAGATGATTAGCTTTCGTATTTGAGAGAGTGAGAGAAAAAGAAAAAAGGAGAAAAAACGGAATGGTTTTTATGTTTGTTCCTCAATCGTGGTGCAGAAGCGAGTACAAGGACTTCACAGACGAAGGCATCGTCATGAACACTTTCGGCATCAGCATCATGGCGCTGGGAATCGTCGTGACAGTGCTGCTGCGTCATACGCCGAGGAACCGCACGGTGTCGCCGGATTACTCCTCGGGCTACTTGCAGTAATACATAAATAAATTTAAAAAAAAAGAGTAAAAACGAAAAGCAAAAAGAAAGAAGGTCTTAATTGAATCACGATTAAAACCGTCTTTTCTCTGGAAATTCTCAAGAAGAAGAGTGAGTGAAAGAGAGAGAGGGAGGGGGAGAGAAACGCGTCCGCAGCACGCTGTGTGTAGCACCTTTTTTGTTTTTCGCAGCAGAAGAGAAAAATCTCCGTTGTCCGAAGTGGAATCTGACGTGTTTTTTTTTGTATCTAACTATCCATATTGTGACAACTATTTGATTCCAGCTTTTGTAAGAAATAAAAAAAATCGTCGTAATATTTGATTGTACGTTTTGAAGGTGTTGTGTTTATTTCGTGGGGTGTGCGAACTGGTGGATCACTGGCGACATCTTTGACCGGAGTCTGACATCACCTTGGATAACAGTACAGCACAGTATAGAAGCATAACTGTGCGGAAAAAATATAAACCCTGAAGGATTATCAGCAGATAATCACTGTGTAAACTTGAATCATCTTTGTTCATAAATTGAGTTTTCGCTTTACTGCCAAAATCCGCTATTTGCTCGCAATTCAAACGGAAAAAAGCATGCACATTATCATCCATGAATAAGTTCTGCATAGTCCACTTGTAATAAGGAAAACAACATATGTGAGGCCACTGTAGAAAGGTGAGAGAAATAAATCCTGCGTAATTTTAAATTCCATTTTCAAGTGGAATAAGAAATTGGTGTGAGACAGTGTAAGTCTGGATTGTAGTTTGTAGTATCAGTTTTCAATTTGATGTGGAAATGGTTGAAACGTGAACTAAAACTTTTTTGACTGTACAGTACACGTTCTACGTACGCCATTAATCTATGTTGCGCAACACCAAGACGGAAGTTTTAATTATTCGCGAAATGTAGTCTGTTATCCCCTAGTAGTAATGCATCGAGGAGGCAATAGTATAACTGACCTTCTATCTTGTAGGTGTCACTCTTCTAATGCGCCGGGAAATATTCCAATTTCCATGTTTCACTATGCGTTTTGATTTTTCCCTTTTATTGCTTTTTTGTATGCTGTGCATTCACACGGCTTTTACCCAATATTTGATGAACAAAACTTACGCCCCTTCAGGATTATTTCATGTTCGAATCAGTGTTGAACTCTTCGCATTTGTAACTCTTAGTATCGTGTGATTTTCTTTAAAATTGTCCAGCTCGTTTAGAAACCGGACCAATATTTTTAATGGCCACGTGATGGCTCAATAATTTTTATTGTAGCACAATGTTGAATTGCACCGACTGAATGTGTGCGGCTTTTTTGATTTTCTTTAGTTTTCACTTCAGGAGTGTTTCGTGATAAATTCTAATTTCCACCTCAAACTCACGCAGCAATGGAAAAACTCCGGGAAATCGAGGAGATAGTCTATTAGGCAATAAAAAAGTAGAAGCCCAGTTCTCTAAAGTCACAAAGATGATGAGATGATTGCTGTAATTAAGATTTATTACATGAAAGCATTGCAAAAATAAATCATTATACTGTATATAATAATAAGCCTGGATTCTGGACAGAAATTTTTGTATTACTCACGTGGAAGAGCTAATTTTATTATTTTAATGCCTAGAAAGTTCTTATAATTTCCATTAGATGTCAAATGCATGGATCTGATGGTCATCACACAAAAATCTCTGAAGTGTTTTGAAAAATTCCGCATGGAGTCGATTTTTTTTACCCGAGATGTTCTCAAGAGAAACTCTGCCAATCTTCTTCTAATGACTAAGAAGGCTGAATTATTTTCGTTGGAAAAAGGCTGGAAATGTTTCTTTAAAAACATAATGAAGACGTAAATACCCTCTTCCAGCTTGATATAAATTGGATTACAGCCAAGTATGGTGAGTACATGTGTCAGAGAAACCGGTTCCGGTTCATATCTAGGACAGAACCTCTTGTATTACCAGGAATAACCAAAATTAAATGACCCGCATGATGAAAAAAAATTTACTTTTCGCCGGTACTTTCATGAAAAATCCTTTCTTTTCAAGCGATCTCTGAAAAAAATGTTTCATGCGTGTTTCAATTTTATAAAATCACTTTTCTGATTCCTTCAACATTTTTTTGCAAATTTGAGTGGGAGTCTGGTGGAGAGTTCTTTTCTATATCTGGATGCAGAACCCATCGTGTTTGTCGCTGGGGGTCTTTCGTACCCTCAATCATCCAAAAGACTCTTTTTTTATAAACCTGGAATCACAATATCATCGGTTTAACCAGAAATCTCTCGCAGCACTGCCTGGGAATCTTAGCTGATGAACAACTTAATATAATACAGTACTGATAACCATCGAAATAATGAAGGAGGATGCTACGGAATGCATTAATTTCGATACTGGTTTCTCTACACTGTATTAAGTCTGGGTCTTTGTTGAAGCGCATTAACCTTCGTGCCCTCAGGCAGTAAGGGTCTCCGACTTTTCAATCCAACAATGTATCTTGTCTGTTTTTCTTAATTTTGTGTTGTGGAATTGTAAACCCATTTGAAGGTGATGAATGAGTTCATGTTGAGTTTATTGCGTGAGTAGCCTGTTTTTTTAAACGCGTTTTCATGAAAAAAGTGAGGTACGTGATCCGTACTGAAAACGTGAAATCAGTTCTTGTGTGATGTTTTGTGCTGGAAAAGGTTTATTTCTCAATTAATTAATTAAAAGTACCGCTTTTACTTGAGTATCACGCGCACCTTTTTTCTCAAACATTGAACGGGTTCACGTCATAGGCACGAATAAAAATTTCCAAAAAATGTCAGAAGTACAGGTGTATGTCACACTTGAATACAATCGGAAATTTTTGTCACGAAACAATTGAAAATTAAATGAATTCACGTTGAATTTATGTTCAATTTGAATTTTTGTGTCTTCTATTTTGGAAAAAAATGTAGTTTTTATTTATTCATTGAAAAATGGGTTAAACGTCTTACTCGGGGATACGATTTCATCAAAATTTCGGGGTGAAAAATTGGGGCGTGTGTCTTACTTGAGGTCGCGTGGTTTTCAAGTAAATACTGTATGGTACCAAGTACTGCCCAGTACATCCCAGCATCGAATCTTATAATTTCAGCACTTGCTGGAGGAATTTTGCTCCGATTTTCAAATAAAATCTCTCTTTCGAAAAATAAAAATTTGCATTCCGTGAATTAAATCTTACCGGGGAATCAGTGAAATACAGTGCCCCCCCCCTAATTAACAGACCTCCTGCATAAGGAATTTTCGCCTAACAGACCAGCTCTGCAGACAGTTTTTCCTCCCGCCAAACAGACTTATTTTGGTTTAAAATCAGTGTTGACGATTTAAATTTTAAATTTTTTATGTAATTGAATTTGTCTAAAGGACTTTTTGTCTAACAGACTTTTCTGTCGCACGAATTAAGTCTGTTAGACAGGGGTTGACTGTACAGTAGTTTACAAATACTGGAATGAGTCCCGTGATGATTGTCGAAATGTAAAACATGAAATATAGGCAATGCAATTTTTGCTGCTCCTTCTGCAATTTTTATCGATGCGGTGCTCCTCATCATCGCCAGTTGATACCTCTGCTTTGGCTTTCCTTCCAGCTTTATTCAAAAAACCTTTTTTTATTTTAATGAAGAGGACCTAAAGATGTCCGATATTCCAAGATGGCGCCTTCCGAGTGTCGCGAAAGCGCGTTGGACAAAGTGTCTAGTTTTAATCTTGGCTAGTCTCAACGAAAATGGCTGTTTAGAGCAACGAGGTCAGACGATAGTGTCGCCCGGACTTGAATTAGACTACCCGGGGAACTCGTCGACAGAAACAGGTCGATCTGGTTTAATGAGTGACCCGCTTTTCGGGTCCAGGGAGAGACGTTTGTAAAGCAACGAGGTCAGACGATAGTGTCGCCCGGACTTGAATTAGACTACCCGGGGAACTCGTCGACAGAAACAGGTCGATCTGTTTTAATGAGTGACCCGCTTTTTGGGTCCAGGGAGAGACGTTTGTATAGTGATCGACGCACTTGTTGGATGTGTTCTCGGGGTGTGCGAAGGAACCCAGTCCAAGTCTGGGCTCTCCCTGGGCAGAACCCCTCTGCTAACCACTTTTTCTTTGTGTTCGGAATGGATCACAAGTTCCCCTAGGGGAAACGTTTCAGGGGGTGGGAGCCCCCTGCTAAGTTCCACTACCTTATTTTCACGTGTGATCTCGTGAGAAAAACATACCAATTTAGTTTTTTTTAAACTTTATTTGCCACATATTGAGCACCTTTTTCAAAAATGAGAACCAGGTCATATTTGGGTACGAGTATTTGAGTCAAACATTTGTGAAAAATTGGCTGCAATTCAAGCGTGAAGTATGGGTTTGTTAAATTTTTAACGAAAACATTCTACCTATTAACAAAATTCTGAGTTCTGTTGTTTTCTTATGATTCATATATGAAAATAAAAAGCAAATATAAATTCAATTTTGAGTTGGGATTTTGATTTTCAACCATATAGTGGTTTTTAAATGGAATTTTGGTAACTTGAAAGAGTGAAAAATGAGGTGCACATCAAGTGGGGATGGAATTTATTCCTAAAATTAATCTTTAAACAGTATGTGTGGAATTCAAATTCCATTAAAAAATTTTTTCAAAGCATGGCTGTCAGTACTGTGTCATTTTTCAATTTATTTAATGCTTTGCTGAAACAGATTTCGTTTTTTATTGAGCCTTTTCCCCCTTATTTCTGAGTATCTTGGCTGTTATTTCACGATATTATACCTGGATGACATTCTACATTTTTCTGCAGTGATTCACCCTAGGATATATCTTTCAAATTCCGGAAAGTCATTATTTTCCAAATGTTTAAATTAATTTTCAATTTCCAATGTATCATAATTTAGACATTTAAAACTGATAAAATCCTCGATTATTAAGCACAATTGATTGCTTCAGACCAACACAAAAGGTAAAAAAATTGGAAAATAAATAAAATTTCGAAAAAATTTACAAAATTTCAAATGTAAAATACAGTATCTTGATCATCATTTCAATTTTAAGAACTGGAGACTTGAGATTTTAATCCAAATGGAAGTACAGTATTTGAGAATATCCGGCTTGTAAATTAAGGGAAGAATCAATTGGCTCGTGCTCTTATTCTAAAGAAAAACAAGTAGTAGAGCGTCCTCAGTGCAGACAAAAAAAACAAAAAAAATGAAAAAACGATTGCAGAAGTGGGATTCAAACCCATGCCTGCAGAACCACACTGTGACCTGAATGCAGCACCTTAGACCGCTTAGCCATCCTGACAACTTAATGTTTATTGGTGCGTTTTCAAGTAGGCAAATTAATTCAAGGTGCAAAAGGCCACAGACACACGTTACACGACGTCCTTATTATTCCCCCCCCCCCCAGACCCCTGTAGGATCCTACTGGTTGTTCCTCCCACTGCGGACATTAAATATAATTTAAGAGCATTTCACGCTTATTTTGCAGTTTCATATTTTTAGACACAAAATTTCAAGTTTGACTGGGATTAAAATTGTTTCTCATGCAGATTTTCATGCATTTTTTAATGAAACCATCAAGAGAAAAATGAAGATTGTTCCTCATCTGACGCCCGATTTTCAATTACTGTATATTCGGAGGAACCCAATAATTCCAACAGTGACACTATTGTATTTGTAAATAATAATTTTCATAGGATCCAAAACCGAGGAAAGAATGGACCGGAATCTGGGACGCAAGAAGGTATAGAAAATCGTGCATGACTTATTTGCTGTGGATAAAAATTGGCTCAGAGGACTGTCTTTACCTCAACCTATTTGCCCCAGAGGTAAGAACATTGATATAGCTCATTAATAAAAAAAAAATTTCAGGATTGAGACAACTGTTGAGGAGAAAACAAGAGAGGAAACCAATGAAGGTTTCCTCCGCAATCAAAGCTAAAAATAATTTGATTTTAAGAGTCTTAGTCTGTCCTGAACTCTCTAAAAACAATTATTGTTTTATTCCTTTTGATTTGTGTGCATAAATCTATGTTGCTCCTGTGTTATTATTCAAATGTATCTTGTCTGTTTTTCTTAATTTTGTGTTGTGGAATTGTAAACCCATTTGAAGGTGATGAATGAGTTCATGTTGAGTTTATTGCGTGAGTAGCCTGTTTTTTTAAACGCGTTTTCATGAAAAAAAGTGAGGTACGTGATCCTTACTGAAAACGTGAAATCAGTTATCAGTTCTTGTGTGATGTTTCCAGCTGGAAAAGGTTTATTTCTCAAGTAATTATTTAAAATTACCGCTTTTACTTGAGTATAACGTGCATCTTTTTTCTCAAAAATTGACGGGGGGTTCAATTCATAGGCAGGAATACAAATTTCCAAAAAATGTCAGAAGTACAGGTGTATGTCACACTTTAATATAATCGGAAATTTTTGTCAGGAACTTTAAAAAAATCCAAATAACTGAAAATAAAATGAATTCAGGTTGAATTTATGTTCAATTTAAATTTTTATGTCTTATATTTTGGAAAAACATGTAGTTTTTATTTATTCATTGAAAAATGAGTTAAACGTCTTACTCAGGGATAAGATTTGATCAAAATTTCTTATTTTGGTTTAAAATCAGTGTTGACGATTTAAATTTTAAATTTTTTATGTAATTGAATTTGTCTAAAGGACATTTTGTCTAACAGACTTTTCTGTCGCACAAATTAAGTCTGTTAGACAGGGGTTGACTGTACAGTAGTTTACAAATACTGGAATCAGTCCTGTGATGATTGTCGAAATGTAAAACATGAAATATAGGCAATGCAATTTTTGCTGCTCCTTCTGCAATTTTTATCGATGCGGTGCTCCTCATCATCGCCAGTTGATACCTCTGTGGCTTTCCTTCCACCTTTATTCAAAAAACCTTTTTTTTATTTTAATGAAGAGGACCTGAAGATGTCCGATATTCCAAGATGGCGCCTTCCGAGCGTCGCGAAAGCGCGTTGGACCAAGTGTCTAGTTTTAATCTTGGCTAGTCTCGACGAAAATGGCTGTTTACAGCAACGAGGTCAGACGATAGTGTCGCCCGGACTTGAATTAGACTACCCGGGGAACTCGTCGACAGAAACAGGTCGATCTGTTTTAATGAGTGACCCGCTTTTTGGGTCCAGGGAGAGACGTTTGTATAGTGATCGACGCACTTGTTGGATGTGTTCTCGGGGTGTGCGAAGGAACCCAGTGGTTCAGACCCGAGAGGGACCCGTCTTGGGGAGACGATTGGTGAAAAAGAAACACAAGCCTTACCTAGTGTTCAAGGGGATCCCCTTTGCAAAGTCCCCCACCCTCGGGGGACGATTCAAGGTGATGATCATTTTCACGTGTGATCTCGTAAGAAAAATTTAGTTTTTTTTAAACATTATTTGCCACATATTGTACACTTTTTTTCAAAAATGAGAACCAGGTCATATTTGGGTACGAGTATTTGAGTCAAACATTTGTGAAAAATTGGCTGCAATTCAAGCGTGAAGTATGGGTTTGTTAAATTTTCAACGAAAAAATTCTACCTATTAACAAAATTCTGAGTTCTGTTGTTTTCTTATGATTCATATATGAAAATAAAAAGCAGATATAAATTCAATTTTGAGTTGGGATTTTGATTTTCAACCATATAGTGGTTTTTTAAATGGAATTTTGGTAACTTGAAAGAGTGAAAAATGAGGTGCACATCAAGTGGGGATGGAATTTATTCCTAAAATTAATCTTTAAACAGTATGTATATGGAATTCAAATTCCATTTAAAAAATTTTTTTTAAACATGGCTGTCAGTACTGTATCATTTTTCAATTTATTTAATGCTTTGCTGAAACAGATTTCGATTTTTTATTGAGCCTTTTCCCCCTTATTTCTGAGTGTCTTGGCTGTTATTTCACGATATTATACCTGGATGACATTCTACATTTTTCTGCAGTGATTCACCCTAGGATATATCTTTCAAATTCCGGAAAGTCATTATTTTCCAAATGTTTAAATTAATTTTCAATTTCCAATGTATCATAATTTGGACATTTAAAGCTGATAAAATCCTCGATTATTAAGCACAATTGATTGCTTCAGACCAACACAAAAGGTAAAAAAATTGGAAAGTAAATAAAATTTCGAAAAAATTTACAAAATTTCAAATGTAAAATACAGTATCTTGATCATCATTTCAATTTTAAGAACTGGAGACTTGAGATTTTAATCCAAATGGAAGTACAGTATTTGAGAATATCCGGCTTGTAAATTAAGGGAAGAATCAATTGGCTCGTGCTCTTATTCTAAAGAAAAACAAGTAGTAGAGCGTCCTCAGTGCAGACAAAAAAAACAAAAAAAATGAAAAAACGATTGCAGAAGTGGGATTCAAACCCATGCCTGCAGAACCACACTGTGACCTGAATGCAGCACCTTAGACCGCTTAGCCATCCTGACAACTTAATGTTTATTGGTGCGTTTTCAAGTAGGCAAATTAATTCAAGGTGCAAAAGGCCACAGACACACGTTACACGACGTCCTTATTAT
>CAJPEX010000554.1:47029-94860 GCA_905338405.1 Notodromas monacha
GAGGAAACCAATGAAGGTTTCCTCCGCAATCAAAGCTAAAAATAATTTGATTTTAAGAGTCTTAGTCTGTCCTGAACTCTCTAAAAACAATTATTGTTTTATTCCTTTTGATTTGTGTGCATAAATCTATGTTGCTCCTGTGTTATTATTCAAATCTGTCTTGTGCATTGTATTCTTATTCTTTGTATTCAACTCTGCTGAAGATCATAAAATAAATTATTGAAAAACTAGGAACATGTATTCAAGGAAACCCCTTGAATATGGTGTTCTCAGCCTTCAAAAGGCTGATTGCCTGCATTTTTATCTATGTTCTTTTGTGATCCTTGATCACGACAACAGAAGCCGTTTTGTTGATTTGTAGACATCAAAATATGGAAATGAAAATGGCCTCGTACCTGTCATAGTATGGATACATGGTGGAGCATTCTTTTTTGGATCCGAGCAGCTGAAATTCATCGTCGTCCCGTCAGCCTTGACTGACCAAGGCGTCATTTTTATTTCAATTCACTACCGATTGGGTACTTTGGGTGAGCACTTTAAAAATCATAATTGGATGCATGCCTGGAATCCTCGTCCCCGAGTATTTAAAAAAATTTTTGAGTTTTTAAATAAAAAAAAGAGAATAGCCAATTTTTTGTATATGCTTTGCTGAAATGTTAACTTGTGATAACATTTTTTCTGATGGGTACCGCATTATTTAAGCAGTTCAAATTTTCATTTTTATTCTAGAAAAGCGCATGAAAACTCAGTTGAGGCTTCGATCTATTTTATTGTAAGCGCATATGTTGTCTATTATCAAAAACATACGAAATTTGTAATGAAATAAAACTTTGTCTGGTTTAAGCAGAGTTAAATCACATCCTATCTGACGTCCTTCAATTTTTAACTTGCTCTCATCAACTCGTCTTCCATGCCAAAAAATAGTTTTCCACGTTTCTGAATGCTCTTTCGAAAAAGTTGAAAGATTTTGCTTGAATATAGCCTTCATCCCCTTAATTATCATTTGAGCTGCATATCTGAATTTTTTCTTTGAAAATGTTTGATAAAAATAGGTAGTGGCCTATAACCACGTGTTGACTTTGATGTCACGCATAAATTTTATAAAATCAAACCGGAAGTTTGGTTTAATCGAAGTTAGCTTTCATTTCGTTCAATACCTTTCAAATTATTATTGCCATCTTTGAGCAATTTTTTCTTCCATAATTTTTCTAAACAAAAATTAATATTTTTTGATCATAGGCTGCTGTTCCCCTGGATTTTCGGTAGATTTCGTCATTTTTCTTTTAAAATGCGGGTAGACATATCATTGCATGAATAAAATACAGATTATTCATTAACCCTGGCAGAGCCAGGATATTTTTCAAATTTTCTGTCCAGTACAACATAAATTTTGAAAACCTACACGTCAGTCTAGTCAAAAATCAGAAAAGTTCAAATTTTTATTTTTTCACTAGAAAGACATATTTCATTGAGGAAATAAAAACTATTCTGCAGACCATCACATTTTTTCTTCATTCCTACCGTTGAATATTTAAAATTTTAGGGTTTTTGTAGACAATAGATAGGCTTTAATCCTTGGGGAAAATATTTGACTCCAGCTACTACTCAGCCAAGCCTGACGTGTTTTGCTGACCAAAATGCTTCTGCGTGCCCCAAAATTTTTTTTTTAAAGGTTTTATAAGCACTGGTGATGCTGTGATCCCAGGAAACTATGGAATGAAGGACGTCATCCTGTCTTTAAAATGGGTCCAAAGGAACATTGAGGCCTTCGGAGGAGATCCCAACAGGGTTGTCGTCATGGGTCACAGTGCAGGAGGAGCTGCGGTTCACGCTTTGACCATGTCACCCTTGAGCGAAGGTTCCTATTTCCCTGTAAATGGCTTTCTTTTGAAAATTAAAGCGAAACGAAAACACGGGAATATTTTTTTTTTTTGCTTGGGGGGTTTTCTCGGTTTTTTTTATATAGGTCTGATCCATGCCGGAATATCAATGAGTGGAACATTAATCACACCTTGGGCGACCCGAACAAACGTGTTTTCGATTGCAAAAATTTTGGCGAAATCTTTGCAGTGCCCTGTTCACAGTTCTGTTGCCATGTTGATTTGCTTGGAGAGAAGAAGTGCCGAGGATCTCATCAAGGGAATGAAAGTTTTTTACGTGAGTTTTCTCTAAAATCCTCAGATTTCAGCACATGGACGCTCCGAACCGTCACTTCAATTCTGCGAACAAAGATTTGTTGATTTTTTTCTTCAAGCTTTACGGTAAGAATCATAAACAATTCAATTTTTTATGATCGAGACGCGAGACAAATAAATATTGAAACATTGTTGATGAAAAAAATCTACGATTCTTCTGCTGCCGCTAAGAATGCTGTACCACTTGTACTCTGGAAAGAAAATAATGCAAAAAAGTTGATTTTATTTGATAAATAGGTCAGTTACTTGACGTATATCTGTCAAGAAAAATTTATAGATATGGTATTGGATATTCGTGTGTGTTTTGAGCTGAACCTGAAAATACAGGTCAAAATATTTTTGAGTTACATGCAATTTTGCTGTGGTTGATCACGACCTTCGGGGAAATAATTTTTCACGTTTCGTTATAGTCAATGGGCATCCGGTTTGCTGCGCCATTCACAATTACTACCGACCCTGAAGCGCAGAACCCATTCTTGCCCGAACACCCACTGAAACTCATAAGTTCCGGGAAAATTAAACAAATTCCTGTTATTTTCGGGGCTCTCCCTGATGAGCAAAAATTTTTCACAATAGGTGAGTGAATCCTTTCAGCACATTCAATTTAGCTGGCAAAAATGACACTGATCCAAAGATTCAGAAATTTTAAAATCACTCCGTTAATAAATTGCACATAATGTCCGAAAACTGTGATATTGGTCCTCGTACGAGTATTGTATATGCCGAATTCTTCAACAAAAAAACCAATATTCACTCAATTATTTACTTCCTGAGAATATTTTTGTTAATAAAAATAAAGCTCTACATTGTGAAAAATATCCAAAAAAATATTACTCGTCAATTTTAAAAATTTATGCGTTCTGAATTTCGTGTGTTGGCAGAAATTGAGCGAAATCTGCGCAACCGGTGATTAATTAATTTTTTGGCATCCTTATTTCCATTGATCTAATTTTGTCTTGAAGGAATGCTTTACGATAAAAGCATTTATCACGATTTGAAGCACAATTGGGATGACAACTGCGGCCAGTTAGCATTTTGGGGATTGAAAAAGTTCCCCCAATTCTGGCCCCCACCGGAAGTAATGAAAAACCTATGCGCAAGAACTAGATGTATTTACTCTGGTGGTGAAATCGACGCTGATGGAACAGCTACAGACATTTTGCAGGTAAATAAGTCGACTGTGATCATTCAATCAAATTTTTAAAATATTTACATTCAGAAGAAAATGGAGAAGGCGAGTTTCCAGTCTTGCAAATAATGCTCTATTCTGTGATGAACAGAGGGTGCTGATTTTCGTCGATGCTTGAAAAAAAAAATATCTGGAGCTTTGACTACTTTTTGAGTAAAACTTATCTGAGAATGTAATCCTTTTAAAAAGAATAACGAGTTATACAGAGGAAAGAAATAGCTCCAAATATTTTTTTTAAAGCCACTCGGATTTTTTTCGGCGTGATTGAATTATTCTGGAAGAGTTGGTAGCCATGTGCAAAAAAAAAACTGAGTTTTGAATTCTGACCCAATATCTTATATTTGTTATTTTGACCAGTCCATCACTAATTTTTTTTTTTTGCAGATGCATCAGGCGCTAAAAATCTTCTTCTGCAACTTTTTCTTTTACAAGGAGTTTGCATTTTATTTGATGAGATTTATTCATTTCTAATTAATTTTTGTCATAGTTTTCGTCAGACCATTCTTTTCGCTTTGGCGCAGTTGCCGCAGCAATTTTGCACTCAAAATGGACTGGAGGGAAGGCATACGTTTACAACTGGGATTACAAAAATCAGAAAGCTTGGAGGCTGGTGGATTTCTGGAATTTAATGTACGCTTTCAGACTACAATTCATTCTGACTTCGTCCAAAGACGTTCGTAAATTCAGGATGACGTCAGGTAAGTTTTATTCTTTCTTTCTTTCAATTTTCCGTCGTCTTTTCCAATCCCTTATCCTCAGAAACATAAAAAAAAATTAGGGTTGATTCCATTTTTTTTTTAATATTTCCTAAAAGGAAATTTAAAAATTAAGATGATTGATGATGATTTTTGTCCTGATTTATTCAGATTCCACGCTCAACACAGATGAGGAATTGGTTTCTGTGGGCCGATTTGGATTTTAATCTTTATAAATAAATAGAATAAATATAATAAATATAAGAATAGAATTCCGGGGATGAAAGGCAAGAGCATATAATTCTGGGAAGTATACTTTTTGCGCATGTCAAATACTGATCATTCAAAGGAGAATTTTACAGGTGATCAAGAACAGAATAAGTATATTTGAGGCGAAAAGTCTATGTTCATCGAGACTAATTTGTGTGCTGGTCATGATACATTTATTATGATTAACAGCAATAAAATATTGGCATAATTTAGACTCGCCTAGTTTTTTCTGCTAACACGATTGCATTTGACGTTTTTGCAGGAAAATCCCACGCGGATGAACAAATATTGCTGCTTGGTGAAGATACGATCACTTACCGAAATGAAAACGATCATGCTGTGCAAAACTTCATCGCGAGATCATTCGCGAGATTTTGCGCAACCGGGTAAAAAAAAAAGACTTTGATCCAGGTCTTTGTGTTATTTTTCTTTTGCAGAAAAATTATTGTACAAAATGTTTGATGATGCAGGAACCCGAGCGTATCGGATTTTTGGTGGCCGAACTTCGAACAAGGCTTTCAAACGCACGTGGTTTTCCAGGTTGAACCCCGAGTCGAATCAAAAATGCTGACAGAAGAGCACCAGAGACTCTTGTCAGATTGGTACGACGCAGAACAACTCAGTTTTCCAGGGATCGAAGAAATTCCGACCTTGTCCCAACTGTTGGGCTTTGACGATGGATATTACGATTATTTCGGCCATTGCGACTAAAGGATTAAGATGCATGAAATACAGTGCACATGCGGACACCTCGACATGAATTTATTTTTCAATAAAAAAAGGGCGTAAAAAGGCCCAACATACGGACACTGACTCGACATGAGGACATTGCATGATAAAATTGCCAATACATTTCACTAAAATTGACTTTTATTTGGCTTGATTGCAAGAAACAGATATTTCCAACCATAAGATTTATGCAAGAAAAATTCTTTTTAATTCCTCCCATCATTTTCCCATCAATTCAGCTGATTAAAAATACCTATTGCATAGAGGGACTTCCTTCTCTCTGTGTGACTTGCATTTTATTTTTGTAGATGCCAGCATTTCAATATACAGTATACAGAAATACACTATTCAATGCTCCAAATATTATTATTGAGCTGTAAATATATTCCCTGAATCAAATTCAAGTGGCAAACAATTTTTTCATGGAATTCTGAAGAATATTTCTTTCATAAATCACCAATTAAAAATTATATAATGTAAGTCTATGGGAAAACAAGACTCAACTTGGGGACACTCTTGATGCACAAATTACGTCCGCATCTGGGGGTCTCACTATATATTTTTTGTTGGCAAGAAAATGGGTGATTTTTGTTGTCATTTTCAGAATCAAAATTTTGTGAAGGTGTTTGTTTTTGCATTGAGAAATGGTGTCAAAGGTTGTGAGTCAATCATGATTGTCACATAGCAGCTACAAAATTAATGCATCACCATTCTTCAATCCTACAAGTTCAATTATTTTAGGTGAATAAATTGATGCAAGTAATTTCTGCTTCATTTTTTTTAAGCTGCTAACGTGCTTGAATATTTGATAATACTGTGTCTTAATTGTGTGGTGACCTAGGAAGGTTTGGCCAATCAACAAATACTGTATTTACTTGAGTACCATGCGCACCTTTTTTCTCAAATTTCAGAAGAAAAAAAGGGGTGCGCGTCATAAGTGGGTACAAATTTTCCAGGAATTTTCAAGAAGTTATGTGTGCATTATATTTAATTATAATGGAGAAATTTGGAACAAATGTAACAAGAAAACTTTTCTGTACTGAAACAGTTGAAAATTGATCCGATTTTTGTTCAATTCATGTCTAAAGTCAAATTCTTTGTTTTTATTTCTGAAATGTTGTGGTTTCAGATTCACTAAAAATTGGGGCGTGTGTCTCACTCAGGGATAAGATTTTAGTAAAATTTCCAACTGAAAAACCTCTGTGTGTGCCTTACTCAAGGGCATGTAGTATTCAAATAAATACAGTAATTATATTTAAGAAACACAGCAATGAAACAATATTTTAAAAATAAAATTCAATTACAATACTCAGGGAAATTTTTGTATAATGGTTCACCTGTTTTGCGTGCTTCAGGTTTCCTTGAAATTATATCGAAATTCCCGCTGAATTTAACAGAATTCAGTTTTTTTTATCCATAATTTTGAATTTTGTTTCTCTTTCAAGCATGTCAAAAGCTTCAGCACTTGTCAAATTTTTTAAAATACGAAAGTGATACTATTTTGAACCTGTGTTGTCGCCTAAACCTGGATTTTCATCGCCCAGAACGTATATATTTCCGTTTACTTCTTTGCGGGTGAGGAGATATTTCTCATGTCAAAACCGAAATCAAAATAACTCGGAAATTTTCTCCATTTATTCATGATCACAAGTATTTAAATTACGTCGAGCCTTTCTCGTCGATCGTGATGTCAATACGAGACTGCTGTATTGAATTTCAGCAGCAAACTGCTGCTTCAGACTAAAGACCCATTAGCTCAGCCAGGGTCGGGATGTTTTCAATGCCAGGGAATGTTTTTTGATGGTTGTCATACCAGTCAACGATCAACCGTTGTTTTTCGGGTGTCACAGCGAACTGACTCAAAACAGGTGGATTTTGAAAGGAAATATGCCTTTGTTCTGTCTCTTCGAACTCCGGCCAGGTGACGTCCGTTGATGTTGGCGTCCTGAAAAAAAAAAGCATGGAATCATTATAATTAAGACATTAAATCTTTTTTATCGGAATGCGTACAGTGTGTTTCCGAAGGAGATGAAGAGGTTCGCAGCCAAATTTTTGACCGATATATCCTCGGGTGTTAACTGCTGAAGCTGCAAAGGGTCGAACAGCAGCAACAAATCGTCTGAATGTGACCGACCTTTGTATAAAGAAAAAAAAATTAAGAACAGTGTGTCAAATTTACAACGGAAAAATCTCAAAACAATTTTTAAAGAAGGCTCCGAAAACTAAAATTTTTTAAGCTAAACTTTGCGCTTTCTTTGCTTTTACAGCTGTCTTTCACTACTTAATAACCTTTTATGCTAATTGCATGTCATGACATGACATGAAATTTTTGAAAAAAAATTTCATAGAATGACAATTTGATTTCGGATGAATAGGATGCGTGTCGATAAGTTATCATGAATATGAAATAGATAAGAAATACTGTCTAAACACCAGCAATTTTCAGACAAGAAGTGAAAAATGCTTTCTTTAAATTAGAAAAATACGAGTATAAAATCCATACAATTAATCTCGCATAAGCGGCCGATATTCGAGATTTTCAATCATAGGCCGCATTTTTAATCGAAGCTTGCGGCCTTTTTTTTTAATAATGTACGATATCTGTAATCAAATTGAACTTTCGATGAAATTCAGTCGTCCCTTCTTCATCCGACAGCCTTATGGAATCTGGACTTTTTTCTCATTTTGCCTTGATGTCACATAAAATTCAAAAAAAGTATTCTCTAAATTTTTAAATATTTTTCCAAGAATTTTTACGGTTTTTCTTAGGCATCTAGGGCATGTTTTCATTGAAACAGTCATTTTCGGCCACCTAAAAAGCACTAAAATAGTTGCTGAACATATACTTAAACCTGTGGAATACGCGATTTAGTCAAGTTTAAAACGTTATATTGCACAATTTAAATTGATTAATCGACAAACAACCCCTTTAAAAATAACGTATGCCTTTTTGGGGGACTGTGGATTTTCGAGAAAACTCACCAGGCTGGAGGCGGAATTTTCTAAACTTTTTCGCAGTCGTGAATACGAACTGCAAATGAAGATCGTAAATTAAATTAAAAATCTACCGAGGCTTTTGATTTTAAAAAATTCGATTTGAAACGCGAAAGAAACGAAAATGTCGACAGAAAGTGATGAATTATTGGAAAATACGATTAACGTACAGTACTGTACTGTACTTTAAAAACTTTTTTTTAATTCATAGAATGACAATTTTATTTCGGATGAGTAGAATGCATGTCGATGAGTTATCATGAATATGAAATAGCTAAGAAATACTGTCTGAAAACCTGCAATTTCCAGACAAGAAGTAAAAAATGCTTTCTTTAAATTAGAAAAATACGAGTATAAAATCCATACAATTAATCTCGCATAAGCGGCCGATATTCGAGATTTTTAATCATAGGCCGCATTTTTAATCGAAGCCTGCGGCCTTTTTTTAAATAATGTACGATATCTGTAATAAAATTGAACTTTCGATGAAATCCAATCGTCCCTTCTTCATCCGACAGCCTTATGGAATCTGGACTTTTTTCTCATTTTGCCTTGATGTCACATAAAATTCAAAAAAGTATTCTCCAAATTTTTAAATATTTTTCCAAGAATTTTTACGACTTTTCTTAGGCATCTAGGGCAAGTTTTCATTGAAACAGTCATTTTCGGCCACCTAAAAAGCACTAAAATAGTTGATGAACATTTAAACCTGTGGAATACGCGATTTAGTCAAGTTTAAAACGTTATACTGCACAATTTAAATCGATCAATGGACAAAAAACCCCTTTAAAAATACCGTATGCCTTTTTGGGGGACTGTGGATTTTCGAGAAAACTCACCAGGCTGGAGGCGGAATTTTCTAAACTTTTTCGCAGTCGTGAATACGAACTGCAAATGAAGATCGTAAATTAAATTAAAAATCTCCACATTGTTCAGTGCTCCTTGATTGACATGATCCCAGGTGTAAAAGTAGGCCTTGTTTCCAGAGTATTTTGAGTGTAGCAGAGCAGCAGCGTACGGAGGGAATTTGAACGACAGGTCTGAGGAAAACTAGGAAAAATATATACATAACTTTAGAAATAATGTTTAAAAATATGCAGATAGTACAGGAAAATAGAAAAATATATTTTTTGAGAATGAAACTTACTTGAATGAGATCGTTTCCGGTGCCATCGGCGTCCATTCTGTCCTTGCCATTTGCATAAAGTTGCCTGGTGCGAATGCAAAGAGCTATTAAACTTTCCGGACTGGGCCAAACTTCCCTGAACCTCAATGACCAGTATGCCAATAGTCCGCAATCATTGTCCCATGTTTCTGTGATTGTCTTGTACATTTGCTCATTATACAGTGCCCCTGAAACCGATGAAAAAAATACTGTTTAATATTTCTGCACACACTCTCTGCTATATCAAGTTTTAGAATGAAACATACATGCGTACTGTTGAGGAGAAAACGAGAGAGGAAACCAATGAAGGTTTCCTCCTCAATCAAAGCTAAAAATAATTTGATTTTAAGAGTCTTAGTCTGTCCTGAACTCTCTAAAAACAATTATTGTTTTATTCCTTTTGATTTGTGTGCATAAATCTATGTTGCTCCTGTGTTATTATTCAAATCTGTCTTGTGCATTGTATTCTTATTCTTTGTATTCAACTCTGCTGAAGATCATAAAATAAATTATTGAAAAACTAGGAACATGTATTCAAGGAAACCCCTTGAATATGTGTTCTTTGCCTTAAAGGATGATTGCCTGCAGTTTTATTTTTATTATTTTGTGATCCTTGATCACACGTGCAATGAATTCTATTGGGAAATCATGCCGTGATGTCATTAATCAAATATTTGTTTGAGTCATTATAAGAGGACAAGGAAATTTTGATGCAGAATTTAAGCAACGATTTTAATTTCCTGTCATTTTTGAGTTTTTTTCTGAAATCACTATATCAAAGGTCATTTTTTGACAAGAAGGTCCCAATAAAAATAATTACTCAGTTAATCAGATTTTATGTGCATCTAATATTAAAATATATAAGAGGAGCCAAATTTGTAGTTCAGAGTTGTATTTATCCATCAGCACTTAAAACAAAATTTTGTTGCAATCACTTTATTTGTGTTGGGCAAGCTTTCCATGCATTAATTATTGAATATAAATTCGTGGAAATCATTAATAATTTCCGCCTCCTCAAAATTGCAGATTCCAGGTGCTTCCTGGCACCTTAGCATCTTCAAATCTCTATTCTCAACCTATTAAAGGTCTTTTCATTCTATAAAAATTGAAACTAACAAAGGTTAAATATCTCTGGATATTTAAGCAGCTGATGCTTGATCATATCATCATCAATTTGTCAGTTGAGTTGTTGTTTAATCAATTTATCCTAGCTGTGAGAAGAGTTTGCTGAGTTGTTCATTCAATTAGTTGTTTGAATTACGGTATACTTTAATTTATAAACTTAAAAATTCCTACATGGAATTCCTGGTCTTGTCCTGGACTGATTGTCGTGTTTTATTATTGCAACACTTGACATCAACTTATATTGTGGCAAAAATCTGTCCCCAATAATTTTGCTCACCCAAACAAACGTTTAGAATATGATTTTGAGAAAATTGCCGAAAATGTTGAAGATTTTATGGGAAAACTCCAGCTGAAAAAAAAACTAATTTTAACTTTCTCTACATGTTCTTACCGTGTTGAAAAAATTTTGTTTCTTCGGGCAGAGCTCCAAAAATCATTGGAATGTTTTCTGCAGCTCGTTGTTGGACTCGTTGCAACGGATGCTGAGGCATGAAGGGTTCTGCAGCTGCAGAATCAATGGCTATTCCAAATGGCATCGCATACCTGATGCCATAATACTGTTTCAAAAGCATGAAAAATGCCTTTCGTAAAGATTTTTTCCTCTTGCAGAAATCAAAATCCCGAAGCAAAAGCTCGCTAATTTCAGTGCTCAAAAACTCACGAAGAAAGTTTTCATGGCCTTGACGACTTCGGCCCCGGACTTTTTGCGCATACATTTCAAAATTGAGTTGGAATCCTCCGGATTGGGGCAGTTCAATTTCTTTGCCATTTCTGTGGCATTCCTCTCGGTTTCACGCCCCAAATGGAAAACATTGATCCACTCATGCAAATCGCAGCATGGTACAAACCTGGAACGAAAATAATTCATTTTAATTATTACGTGAATGTGATTTAATTTTTCAAATTTAAATTTCACGGAATGCGTCTTTCATCCGAATTATTTCGCAGAAAGATTCCGAATCAGATCCAATCTTCAAATTATCAAACTTCGGAAACTTTTGCACTTCGAAATACGAGTATTTGAGCTTATTTTCAACAAAACCCCGTTTTCACACCAGCATGTTTTTTAAATCAATAATTTGTGCTACGCATGTAAGCAAAATCACAGAAAATTTTAGAAATGTGCATGATCTAATGATGTAAAATTACTACTGCATGTAAATTAAATTTTGAGTTATTGATTAAACTTTCCTCGAGTCGTCAAGGCCATTCAAAGTTTTACTGATTTAATTCTTCGTTATACACTGTGATAATTTTATGTTATACCAAATGCTTTGATGTACAAATATTTTGCATAAAAAATGATGTACTAATACTTTTTCAGTCAAATAATGAAACACTCAGCTATCCTTTCTTAGCAACTTAAATGCTTACTCTTTCAATAAAACTGCATTCCAATTCAACCGAAATACAGTAACATGAAAATTGTAATTTTATGATATGCTTATAAGCGACAACCGGATTTTCTGCCGGAAGGGTCAACTAAAATCTAATTGGCAACTTATTCCTGGGTGGTCTTTTAATAGCCATAAAACTTCAAAAAAATCCATGTAGAAACGAATTAGCATTAGAATCTAACATCTTTGGCCGATATTTTGTCAGCTTGAAAAAATCACGAGAAAATTATCGAATCAGTGATTTTTTCTTATCCAAAAATGTTGTAATGTAGGATTTACAGTAATTATGGTAGACCCGGATGCAACAATTCAGAAGAAGACAGCTGCGAGATCCTTTGAAACATTTTGATTAAAATCTCGGGGCAAATCTCCAGCCCAAACCGGAATATCTTCATTTTAATAATAGCAGCTTGTAATTAAAGTACTATATTACGGGTTTTTTCCATGCCCCTTCCGTATATTATTGCTTGTCTTGTAGAAATGTAAATGACCCGTTTCTAATCATAAATAATTCTCATCCCCCTTTTCCATTAGATGGTCGTTCCCAGTAAGAAAAAAAAGAAGAAGCTAAAAATAGAAAATACCAGACAATGATGAGAATTTTATGATGACATTTGAAACGTTTGATAAACACGACAGAAAGCTTTTACATACCTGTGGTAAGCGGCGAAAGTGTCAGGGCATGAGCGGAGACAGCTCCACTGCTTTGACCTAAAAGAGTGACCTTGTTCGGGTCACCTCCGAATTTTCGGATGTTCCGCTGAACCCAATACAAAGCAGCAACCATGTCCTTGGCCCCGTAATTCCCAGGTATCACTGCATCATCGGTGGTCATGAACCCTTCGAAAGTAAAGCAGGAAAAAATTCAGTATTTAACGCATAATAACTTTTACGAGTCACGTACATGACACAAAGAAAAAGAAAAAGAAAAATATGGTGACATTTTTCCACGAATCTAAAGGCATTATTCCGTATATAGTAGTATATATTTTTGTTATCAAAATGAATTGATATTTTGCCGTGGTCGTCTTCACAGCCTTTCATTTCATGTACGACTGAAGGTATAAAAATGTGATGACCATCGAATTTTTCTGCGCAAATTTTCTGTCATTTTCACCCACATTATTTTAATTCGCGTGGGATTTATTGCGGGTCAGGTTTAACAACGCCACACGCAAATTTCCGCAGCCAAAAGAGTATAGTAAACTTGAAAGAAATTTGACTTCATGCGTAAAATCCTTTTTACAAAGTCACACAAAAAACTTCAGAAATTTGAGAGGAAAAATACACGAAAATAAACAAATTTTTTATTCTGTTCATGCATGAATTTTCTCTCAGATTCAAGTAGATCGTCTCATTTCTGATTTTTAAAAACAGTCTTTCGAACTTTGAAATGCTTGATTTTTGATTGTGTGTAATATTTCAACCTTCAAGAAATAGTTTTCTTCATTTCATATACACACTCGTCAAAATCTTGAGTATATGATGTAGTATTTCCTTCAGTTTGGTCTAAAACCCGAATGTTTCAGGTGTACACGCAGTTTTTGTAATTAGAAGATTAAAGTGCTCCTTCTTTTCGAAAAAAAAAATTTAAGATTATTCAACCTGAATATTTAATGAATATTTTACCATTGGAATCCCTGGATTTTCATCCTCCAGCAAAATTTGCAGTCATCAGCAGAGGCACTTGAATTCGTATTTATAGAAAATAAATTGGATTTTAATTTATCAAGAATGCTCACCCAAAGGCCCAAGTCTGTAATTGAAGCTGACAAAAATGACTCCTCTGTCAATGAATGTTCCTGGCAAGTAAAGGGTCCTTTGCAGCTCCGAACCCGAATAGAAACTTCCGCCATGTACCCAGAATATTACAGGAACCAATCCTTCCGAGTTTGCCAATTCTGAAGACTTGAATTTAAAAAAAAAAATGTTTAATTGTAAATATATTCTGATTTAGGAATATATATATTCTTAGGACATATTATTCTCACCCCCGGTGTGAAAACGTTGATGTAAAGGCAATCTTCTTCTCCAAGCGTGATCCAAAAGAGATAAGTCAAGCATGGATTGTTGAAGTTGGTTGCCAATCGCACTCCCCACCAGTAGGGCACTGGTTGTGGTGACTTGAAAATTACATGAACCATTATTCAGGTGGTGTCCTGCAATTCAACCCTAATCCTTTGCTGCTGGGTAAGGGTCAAATTGCAAAGCAGTCAAGTTGTGATACAGTGTCAAATTTGATGCTTTCTATATACATCAACTTTGACATTTTGAGTCTCTCCTGCAGGTTGGACAAGAGGACAAATTGCAAGTTGATGTCCAAGCAAATTTGACCATTGAATTGTGGGATGGTTGAATTGTGGGACATTAAATTGCAAGGTATGACCTGCACAGTTGAACCTTGAGAAGTCAAACCTCCATAAGTTGAATACCTCACAAAGTCAATATTTTTTGTCAAATCCCTGTCTGAATTTCCTTAGAAACAATGTATTAAAAACCTCTCTAAGTTGAATGCTTTTCCTCTCAAACCTTTCTAACTCAAATTTTCTGAGGCCTGTTGGCTATTATTCTCTTGACTCAGGAAAGAGAAAATCAATACAAAATTGAATGATGTATTTTGTAAGGAAGGCAAAGACTTATTGGGCGAATGAACCCTTGCATCCAAGTTCAGCATCTTGTCAACTCATTCAAGAAGCAATTGAAGACCCAGAATATTACAAATTACAATCCTGGAAATTCTTCCATCCTTCCCACAGCAAAAATGCTTGTTTCCCTACCTGAAAACCACCCCATCTCAAAACCTCACTAAGTCAAGACCTCCCTAAGTTGATTTTATTGTGGTCACTTGAAATTTGACTTAGGCAGACTTGACTGTATTCATATTAATAAACAGTAGAACAGGTGTTACCTTGCAATTCAACCCTTGCCCTGCAATTCAACCTGCTTTGGCCACTTTTTTGCATTTTTAAACTTATATTTTTAAATTTCACGGAGTGTCTCGCAATTTGACCCTAGTCTAGCAATGTATTAGGTTAAAATTGCAAGGTACCACATGTACCCTGGATAATTTTGGCCTCATTGCAAACAAATTTACTTTTTGCACAATATATACACTGCCAAAGCTGCCACCTACATGTTTTTGCTTTGCTTTGTGGACCCCAATTTTAATAATAAATAGCATAAGGGAATTGGATTGTCAAATTATCAAAATATTCCAGTTGGTATGGAACATTTTTGGCTGGCATACTCATTTTTCAAATGAAAAGATTCTCTGATATTCTCTGTTGCTGCAACAAACCTACTTTTATTTTATTTTTTCTATTTTTTTCTAAATATAAAAACTTGTACTTTGCTTGGGACTTGCATGAGGAAGAAGGATTCCAATAAATTATATGCTTAGAACTTCATAATCTTGTGTGAAAATGCAGCTAGAAATTCAGTAGAATCTCTCAACAGATATCATTACAACAAATTAATGATTACAACCATTTTTGTCCCTGTCCAATATAGTCACAATATAATTTTGGTTATGGTTGGACAAATTTTTCTTTATAACAAACCGTTTTTAGGTCCAAAATGCTTTGTTATAACAAGATTCCTCCCCATCAAATAATTTGGCACAGCAAAATGCATGGAAAATGCGTCCTACAGATGGAACTACTGATCTGTAGTTCCATCATGGACCGAAATTCAAGATGCTGTTTCAAATTTGTGCTGAGTGGAATTTGAAAATTGCGACACAAAATTCCTTGAAACCTTAATCAGCAAAGCGTGATTATTTTTCGATTTGCAATCAACTTACCCTTACCTCAATGTTAGATAAGCTGTCTGAGAGAGCGAACGATTGTTTTTTTTTTCACAGACCGAAATAAAATCAGGTTCTTGTGCAAAATAAGCCTTTTGATCGCCGATTTTCAGACTTTATCCTCGATAAATCATTGGGTATAAAATTGTGCTGTTACCGATTTGCTCGAATACGTGACATATTTACATAAGACCCAATACTCTATTTTAACCCTCTGAAAGAAGACAATAATCATTTTTGCTCAAGTTTTTCCAGCAGTCGAATCACTTATTGTACCTCATCTCGGGACAGAAACCCCGATATTTCCAGTACTTACATTTCCTCAAATAATGAATATTTCGAAACAGCCAATCTCGCATAAATAATACTCACTTCAAATCGAAGTTTTCCTACAGGTGGCTGAGCAAATGGAATGCCTCTGAATGATCGATAAAATCGGTTCTCTGGACTCCATTCCTGCTTCCCAAGCACTGGTCCTTCAGTTGTGTGCACCAAGAGATTCGGGAATACCAGACTCGTCAAATTTGGCAGAAAGTTGAGGGAAGTGAATATCGACTGAGCTTCGGCAGTGCCCGTTTGATTCTCGATGCCGGTCATCAGCAAAAATGCCAAAACGAGAATGAGCGAGAAAAAACGCGCTGATGAATCCGTCCATGTCCGCGAGGTTGAAGGAAGAGCTGATGAGGCTCTTTGACAAGTGACGTTTAATTTAGCCATCTTTAATGAATCACTGATTTCACGGTTTGAAGATTATTCCCGTCATTGTTTGCCAATCATCACACATCCACCTTCAGTTCCTGTGAGTTATTTTGAGACCTTCGACATTGCAATCCCCAGGCCACTGAATATTGACAAAGAAAGCAGAAAATAAATACGAGTGATTTTAGAGTACCATATTCATCAGTGCTAAACATTAATTGCATTAATTTTGGCTTAGAATAGATACATTAGGCTTAGTTTTTTGGCTCGCTTCTTTAATTTTGCTACATTATTTCATTCTAGTGTGCTGGTTAGTCTAAAAGCACTATTGACACATTTTTTCGAGTGTCAGCAGTCAGATGCAGTTTTTTTTAATGGTGCAAAGGTATACAGGTGGTACCTTGCAATTTGACCCTAATACATTGTCAAACTAGGGTTGAATTGCAGGTCAGTCAAATTGCGAGACATTCCATAAAATTCAAAATAGAAGTTCAAAAACACAAAAATAGAAAAAGCAGGTTGAATTGTGGGGCAAGGGTCAAATTGCAAGTCAACCTCTCTGCAAATTTGACCATCAAAATGCAGGACAGTCAAATTGCAGGAGGTCAAATTGCGAGGTACCACCTATATAGGTTTGTGAACCCTTTTTTGGCTTTTCACTCATATACAGTACTATACTATGACACACATTTTTTCTCATGTAACTGCAGTGAAACTCTGGATAATTGAAAATTAAAATAATGTAATTGTGAGTAGAAAAAATTGTTACACCAAAAAAATCATTGTAGGCAAGATTGTTGTAAAGGAAGAGTCTACCTGTACATTCTAGATACAATTTAAATATGTTGAACCTCTCCAAGTCAAATTTTAAGGGACCAGCAACAAATTTAACTTGGGGAATTTTTGACTTATAGGGCGGTTTTGAGTTAGGGAAGCAAGCATTTTTGTTCTGGGAAACAGAAGAATTGCAGAAAATTTTGAATGGTGATATTCTGGACCTTGAATTTCTTCTTAAGTGAGTTGACAGGAGGCTGGACTTGGAGACAGAGGCTCATTTGACCAATTATTATTTTACTTCCTTTCAATAATACACCAATACATTTTTTCATTGCTTTTATCTTTCCTACATCATAAGAAAATGATAACCAAAAGGCCTCAGAAAATTCAATTTACTGAGGTTTGGGAGGAAATGTCTCCAAGTTTGAGAGGTTTTTAATTCATTTGTTTCTGAGGCATTTAAGACATATATGGACTTGAATAAAAACAAATTGACTGACAGAGGTTTGAGTTCTTGGGGTTTCAATAATGTGCACCTTTATAAATATATACTGTATTTACGTGAGTACCACGCGCCCTTGAGTAAGGCACACATAGGGGTTTTTCAGTTGGAAATTTGGCTATAATCTTATCCCTGAGTAAGACACGCACCCCAATTTCTAGTGAATTTAAAACCACAAAATTTTGAAAATAAATGCAAAAATCGACTGTAGACATGAACTGAACAAAAATCTGGTCAATTTTCACTTTTTCTGAACAAAAAAGTTTCCTTGTTACATTTTTTTCCAAATGTCTCCATTATAATTAAGTATAATGCACACATAACTTCCTAAAACTTCTTGAAAAAATGTGTACCCGCTTATGACAGGTACCCCTTTTTTCTTCTGAAATCTGAGAGAAAGGTGCACTTGGTACCAAAGTAAATATGGTAATACACAGCTGATTCTGAAAAATCACTCACCAAAGACGATATAAGATGGACAAACACTGTTGAAAGAATGAGTCCAAGATTTCTTTCCCGAGGCCGATGGAAAAGCTCTCAATGAGAAACCGGGGCTTCCTCTATGCTGGCGGCAATACGCTGTCGTTGACCTAAATCTTCCGACTCGTTGGCTTCCTTTTGGATATACTGTATGTTGCCTCCAGCATGTAAATGATGATTCGCTTTCCCTTTTTTTCTTCCGTCGGAAAATTCACTTCTCTTACCTGGTTTTTATACTGGTATTACGTAAAGAACGACGAAGCTATGCTCAGTTTTCGGACTGTATTTCGCTTTGTTTATCATCGGGCCACTGATGGTGATGGGATCTGGGTTAATTATTTTTCAAGCGCGGGAAAAATGCTTCGAAAGTGAAGTGATGAAGGCTTTTATTCGTAGATTGCTGCTTTATTTCGCCCCGTTTTTTATTTTAAACATACTGTAGTGTATTTTGTTGGGATTTGAACTTCATTTAGTCTTGTTTATTTTCTTTCGATCTTCGGCGGCTCCCATGAAAAATTTCAAGTTGAATCGGCAAAAATTCGACCCAGTTCGAAGCGTTCATCACATACACGACCTTAGAAATTTTCGAATGCATTGAAAAAAATTTTAAGTACGCACTACAAAAATTGAAATAAGGACTATCGGTTTCTCAGTAATACAGTATATCTATATGCACAAGATTTATATTGTGAGTTTGTGACACGGAGTAGGTTGGATCGATTTACACAAAATAACGGCAAAAAAACTTTTATTGTTAGTTGAAAAAATAAACCAAGTTAGAATTGAAAACTGACTGCGCAAAATAAAAGTTCGATGCGATAAGAGTCTCGTACTGTACTTCCATAATATGTGATATATTTTACTTTTCAAGACCAATGAAATGCATAAACATTTGAATATATCAATAAAATAATAGGATCACTTCTGTTTTCACGATTCAACTTCAAGGATTAAATACGAGAAAGTGAGAAAAGCACGGGGGTCTCAACTCTCAAGTACTGCATCAGAAAGTTCACTGAAATTCTGTCTAGTATTATTTAATGCACTAAAGAGGCATCAAGTTACAATATTATTTTTCATGACATAAGAATATTATTATGAAATTTGAAGTACAGTACCTAGAATATTTTTTCTATATGATACGTATTTCGTGAAATGAACCCTTTTCTAAATGATTTGTTGAATGTGATTCACGTACAGTACATTTATATAAATAAATATTAATAAATTTACGACAATAATGACGGCAGTTAAAGGTTAGACCTCTCTTCACCAAAGATACAGTTTTCTTTTAATGTATTGTAAATTAATTAATTGGTCAAAATTGCATCAAAACATGTTTTCCCGGCTTAATCAATGTTCCTTGAATCGTTTCTCTCTGCTGCACTGAAAGTTCAAATAAATATAGCTGTAATTTTCATATATTTTGTAAAACGTTTTTGCAAACCCCAATCAACATTGCCCAAGTCCCAAAAATTATTTTGATATTTGCGCTTCGACCTTATTCTCAGAGAAAAACCGCGACGAAAACTTTTTTGAGATACATTATTCAAAAACGTTTTGACGCCGAACCAAAAAATGAATTGGATGACTTGCGGGTCAAAAAATTGTTTGTCAAATAACACGGAAATCAATCAAGACTTGGAATCCTTGATCCAACACTCAATTTTTTCACCAACAGGTTTGAAAAACCTCAGTCTGCCGTATTTACAATACGCACGTAATTTCCAACAGACTCCGCACGAAAAGTCAGGAGGAAAATAAATGCCAGCACGTGCAGCATTATGTTATGACAGTTCGCTGTACTCTCTGTCTCCTTGCACCGGGAAGAATTAGTTCAGTTGATAGGAGTTCGAGGAAAAATACAAGATCTTCACGTCTTCATTTTTTTTCACTGGCTTTAACAACTTTTAACGATGTACAGCGTCGTTAAATACGAAGTATACTGAGCTGTGCGTAAAGACCTTCATGCGTTTTAGTTGTGTTTTACTTGATGCTCAGCCGTGAGAATGCCTTCAACAAATTGTGTTTTCTTCCAATTAAATCAGTTTGTTTTTGTTTATCTCTTTGAGCGATGAAATTTTTTTTTCAAAGAATCTAACTGAAGAGCGATCCGGCAAAATTATTTCTTACGTCATATTTTACGTGAAGTATATGTTTGGCAGATTTTATTCTGTGAAAATAACTGCTATAAACGCTGGCTTTATTCATTATTAAATAAGCTTATATTTACACAAATTTTGCAAGTAAATACTGTATTCACGGTACAACGTGTATTTTTCTATTATATAAGCAAAACCTTTTTTAGTTTTTCGTCAGAACTGTTTTTCGAAAGAAGCTTTGCCTGGAAAAAATGTTGATGCAGTCGCGATTTTTTATGGTCGTGTATAAACTGCATGAACTCACTTCTGAAGTCAGGCCTAACAATGAAGATATTTGGTAATTATTTCATTTTCGATAATAAATTAATATTTTTGGCTCCTGGCGCGATAATATTCTGTAAATTATGATCTTCAGACCCAGAAATTGAAGTCATTTCAATTTTCCTACGATTTTTTTTAAATCTTACTTATGTACAAACTTACCTTTGAACAAAATATAACTGTTCCCATTACAATTTCCTTATTGAGAAGCTACGATAAAATGGGAAGGTGAAAAATGAGCCATCAGCAGAGATCAAAGATTATAGATTAGAACTTTTACATTTATATTAAATCTCGATCGAATTAATTTTCAGGTAGGATATTAAATACATTTTTTAAAGGAAGATATCCAATAAATTTTTTGGGTTTGTAAGCAAAACTCTAATATTTCGCTTAATAAATTCCTGTATCATGAAGTTGTCAGAGAAGAAGATAGACAACTTGTTATTGGTTATCTGTAGCTACGTTTCCTATTTAGTTGAAAAATAAAACTATTGATGGGATTCGATGATTTTGACCTGATCGATAAACGAATGTTGTGGGTGTCAATATATCAGTGTTCAGCAGAACTCGTGATCAATTTTGAAATTGATTTTTCTTTTTAAAAAAACAAGGTAAAGGAATAACGGTTATTTCTTATTCTGATCTTCTCGCCAAGAAGACGACGATTTTACAGTTGAATGGACATCCTGATCCCAAAATATAGACATCATGGTCTCCCAACAATTTCTTCCACAAAAAGAAAAAGTTGTATTGCTCTCAAAAATATGTGAAGAACAGTACAGTACTTCTGTGAATACGCGTACAGTATATTTATTTAGTTTAGAATGCGTGTGCTTAATATTCACGAACTGCATTTAGATCCGCTATAATACTCATGAAAACCACAAACATAAAGTCTTGTTGCAATGAAAAAACCCTTGAAACACAAATTCGGTACCTGTTTGACAATTATGGGCTTTGCCTGCTCAAAAAGAGTTTTTTCAATGAATATAATCTTTTTCAGTAAAAATGTATACCATATGTACGAGCGAGTGTGTGTATGCACAATAGCTTGCATCCTCGAGCAAGTTATTTGATTCAGGCTTGTGTCTATGCTTTTTTCTTATTTATTATCACATGCCATTCATGTATATGCATTGTTAACTCGGATAATGGACGTCTGCCACCAAATGCTTCAGCTACTATTATAGATAGAAAATTCTTCATTGATCTTCACATAAATCAAATTTGCGATCGTGAATTTGGTATAGCCGAAATTATTTTCAAATACAAAAGCTTACTTTGATTGTTGATCGTGTTTTTATTAAGCAATATTTTCCTCTTGACTTGTATTTTATTTAAGGCATTTTGTGTTAACTCATCATGAATTATATTTATTAAGAATTTTCTGTACGGGTTTGGAAATTAAAATTCCAAAGAATCTGGATAAAATATGTATTTCGGATAGCTTATTTGTGCAATTATATTTTCTATTACAACTGAATCAAGAGTTAATCGATGCACCCTTGTACATTGCCCTTCAGCATGTACCAGCTTCGTTGACGCGGATTATCATATCATATGAGCTAGCGCAGTACCTTTTCTTCAACGCATCGATTTTCTTCAATAAGAACCTGAAACCCCATTATCCACAAATAATCTAGATGAGAACAAAACTAGAAGATTCATGCGCGAATAATTTATCCGGGAGTTATACGAAATCTTGTATATTAATGCTCAATCAAAGGATTGAATCAGTAATAGTGTTGGTCCTGCTGATCAAAATCAAAAGAAAATGGTCCGGATAACTCACAATGAAACCCCATGAAAAATGCGGTTAGCAGGTTGTAGTAGCGACATCTATGAATAAAACAACGAAAATTTAATATCAGCTCATTTGCCCAACTTGTAAAATGCCGGGAATACAGAGGCATTTCATGAACCCATCGCTAATTTAGCGGTCGTGCTTCTCGGAATGGATGAAGATCGTTGTGTGTGCCTTTGAAGGATTATACGTGTTGAATGCGAAGCTGTGAGCCGCGATTGTCTTCGCATCGCGCCGTTTTTGGTGTGATGCGTATACTGGATTTCACTACGTTGAAGCTGTGGAGATGAATTTGATCGTCTGATCCATTATGTATGCGACGCACAGATCTCGTCCTATACTGTATATGTGACTGTGTTATTGAAGAAAGGATCATCTCTAGTGGTGGTTCTGTGTGTAGCGCTTTGTTGCTTGAACGGAAGGCTTTTCGCTGCTTCTAAAGATCGTATTCGAGTTTCGATTTCGTACAAAAAACTCCAACTTTTCATGATGACTTCAACCCCTGGGTCGCCGAAACTGCAGCCGCAGTTCTCGTATGTAGAAAATTACGTGTTACGCCGAAAATATACTGCTTTATGGCCAATTTTATCGTTAGGCTACTCCCAAAAATATTGAACGGAGGCATTGCAGGAATCATCGGAGTTTCTTGTGTTTTTCCCCTGGATCTCGTGAAGACCCGGTTACAGAATCAGCAGGTTGGCCCGAAAGGAGAAAAGATGTACAACTCCATGTGAGTGCATGTTACTGTTCCATTTAACCATTTGGCAATAATGAGCGTGCATATTCTCTTTGAACTAGTGCTGATTGCTTTAAGAAGACTGCGAAGGCGGAAGGCTTTTCCGGCATGTACAGGGGTACGTTCTTTATGTTCAGCATTTGCCAACTATGTCAAGTAATGGATGTGTATCTTTAGGTTGCGCTGTAAATGTGCTTTTTATTACCCCGGAAAAGGCAATCAAGCTTACTGCTAACGACTTCTTCCGTCATCAATTGCGCACAAAAGATGGGTAAGTCAGTCGAATGTGTTGTCCTCCGTGAGATTATCTTAATTGAGTATCTTCAGGAGGCTTCCTTTGTTTCGTGAAATGATGGCCGGTGGGGGTGCGGGTTTGTGTCAAATCGTTGTCACAACACCTATGGAGCTCTTGAAAATTCAGCTTCAGGACGCTGGTCGAAGTACGAAGGGCCAGGGCGCCGTTCGTGCATCAGCCTTACAGATTGCTACTAGCCTTGTGAAGTCAAAGGGAATATCTGGCCTATACAAGGGTACTCTAGCGACAGCTTTGCGAGATGTATCTTTTTCTATCGTGTATTTCCCCCTGTTCGCAAATTTGAATGCTTTGGGTCCTCGGAAGCAAGGTTCAAGTGAGTTCGTATTCTTTATACTTTCTAAGCAATCAGTTGGACTGTTTCGTGGTTCATAGATGAGGCTGTGTTTTGGTGCTCGTTTTTGTCCGGATGTCTTTCTGGGTGCATATCTTCAATTCTTGTGACGCCGTTTGATGTTGTGAAGACGAGGTTGCAGTTGCTGAGGAAAGGGATTGGGGAAACGTCATATACCGGTGTGCCTGATGCTTTCAGGTTTGTTGAATGGCTCGCTCAGTCGCAAATGTGGAAGTCATTTTTTGATTTGCTTGTTATATTCCTTTTTTAGGCGAATTTGGCAAAACGAAGGACCCCGCGCATTTTTCAAGGGAGGTGCGAGCAGAGCACTCGTTATCGCTCCTCTGTTCGGTATTGCACAAGTGGTGTATTTCTTGGGTGTCGCCGAGTACTGCCTCGGATTGGAGTGCTAAGAAGCATCCGTTTTTTGAAGGACTAGTGGATTGAGCGTTTTCTAATAAATTGCGCCCAAATACGTGCAGTCATTGAAGTATGTGCAATATTGTTGACAATTTTGTTCGACATTCATTAGATTGGCCCGCTTTTTTTGTTTTTAGTGTAGGATGTTGACCGTGGTGAAACGCACTTGTCGGTTTTGTTTTATGATCATCGTTCAGAATGAATTCAATGATCATTTCAATTTTTCTGATGACTTCCGAGATGACATATTAGGCTTCGTGAAGCTGCGTTGTAATCGGGCTTTCTAAATCAACTATGACTACAGGATATCGTTGGAGAGTTGGAAAGTTAAGCTCGATGTGATTTGCCTCACTCTTCGCGAGGTAGATTTCATGATGTAATCGATGAGTGAGAATCTCTTCCGTCGATTTCGAAAGAGTAACGGAAGAAGCTTCCGTTGAACAGAAGTGTGCAAAATTTGAATTTTCCTGTTCCGTAATGAAAGAGAGTCTAGATCCTTACTTTTTATTTTAGTGTGCATTTGTTTGTATATTTCTAGTCCTTTTTGAAGAAGGCCATTCATTCTTTTCCATTTTAACCTGCAGGAAATCAATGATCTTAACTGTTTGTGCGCGTGATCAGCTGAAGATCAGATTGATCTGCAATGGCAGCCGGGAAGCACTTGACGGAGACCGGCTCTAATCAAGAGCTTCAGGCTGGATTCGATTGTGATGAAATGGATATGAGTAAATCAGTCGCGGAAGACCGACCGTCGGTATCTGTGGAAGAAATAAGTAAGTCAAGCCATAAAGCATGCCCTAAGTACGGATATATAATACGATCTACTTTATTCCGTCACAACGCAGCGATCCTGGCTTATCGAGACATGCTGCAGGCCATGGCGTACCCGTATGGGATCCTAACGTTGAAACAGGTGAAACTTGCAAAAACATTCGGAAAGCTTTTGCGTATTCCAGAAGCTCGACAGAAGTTGGAAATGCGTGCTGTATATGTCAGCCTGGAAAGCAAAAGGTTTGTTCCTGTTCATTACTTTGCGTATTTCTAGGAGATCTAGTGGCGCGTCGTGCTTAGAATTGAACGAATTCTTACTTCACTCGTCCTTTTGCTCGTGATCTTTCATCTTATACCGCGACTTGAAAACTGAATTACGGCTAGAAAAATGATTTGTGGATGCTGAAACTGTAGCTTCATGTTTCAAGTGTATCAGCATCTTGACGAAGTGAAAACACCGTATGATGCAATAATATTGCAATATAGTAAAGTCCTAATTCTAATTTTTGCTGCATGATCTTGAGGAGGAATTGCTGTTATTTGCTCGAGCTTTTTCTTCTCGCCTCGAACAGGAACAATTCATTTTTAGGACAGTAATCTGAATTATAATGTATGAATACTGTTTCGGACTTCCTAAAAACCGAATGGCAAAATGATAGTGTACAGGGGCGCATTTCATGTTCTAAATCATACTTCATTGACCCGAAAATTTAGGCAGATCTCGAATTGTTGTTTTTTGTATGGTGATACATTGTTAGATGGCGTGTTACTGTATATTAGCCTTTGCGTTAATTTTGCATCTGCGCTGAGCCTTCTTCTTGCGTATGGCTTTAATCGGGCGATTTTTGAAGAAAATCCTGCTGGAGGCTTTTTTTAAAGTTCCTTTTCGTGGGGAAAGCGTTATAGTATTTATTCAATTGCAGAGATTTCAAACGTGCAACCGAAGAGCTTAGTGTTCAAGAAGGAACATCGTCGAGTCCCGTGACAGAAATTGTTCGCCGCACTGGCAATAAAATAAAGAAGCGGAAAGAGAAAAGACCTCGACGGACGGCACTGGAATTGTCCGTTCCGTCGGCGGCGGCTTCCGCCTCACCGTGCCTGCATTCCCTGGCCGACGTCGGATCCGTGGTGCCGCCGTTTCTGCGTCCTACACCTGTCACGCAGCTCGAAGCTACCGTGGAGCGCGTCGTGGAGATCTACAGAGGAAAGATTCGCGCCCTGTGGCGAGACCAAGGGAGCCATCGCCATCGTCGGTTGGCTCGCAACGCCGAAATTTCTGCGTAATTCAGCCATCGCAGCTTTGTCTGTTTTTTTTTTTTTTTTTTTTTAGCGAAGTATCTCGGCACAGATGTTTCGTAACATCTGGAAGCAGTTGATGTGACTGCCGGCGCTGTGCCCGTTGATCTTGTTTTCACATTTGAACGAGGTCCGTTTTTTTTCTATGGATCAAAGTAAAATTCTTCGAAGTGATTCTCAGAACGGATCAAATCTTGTATCATTTGGAAGTCGTCTAAATCTAAATGGTCATCGCTGATGCAGCGATGGCGCACTTAATCGAAGAGTTTTGTCGATCAGTATTGTAGCTTTCGAAAATGCCGTAGTACACTTATGCGTCGTTACGATCCTTCAGAAAATGAGGAAACGCATACTCAATGTGTAGACTGCGTAAAAAGTTTCCCCGTCATTAGGTAAATGCAGTATTTACGCGAATGTAAGACACTTCTCAATTTTTATTCCTGATAAATGATCTTGTATGTTACATTCGGGTGTCCTGAAACAGTTGATCCTGTGGTCCGAGCATGTGAACATCTCGAATAATTCCTGATCAATTTTATCATGGAATATCTCATTGCCGCTGAGAATAATTCTATTAAGGTACCGTACTTTATGTGAATGAATTCTGAAAACTGAGGATCGTAAGGAATTATTAACTTTTTTCTCGGGGTATTTTTCCCAAGATAAAATATTGTAATCGAGGTTCAGTTCGTATTGAAGAAAGTTGAGCTGAGTTTTTATTTTCAGTTTTATGCATCGTGCTTGAGAAGATATTATGAAAATTTGGTATACTTTTTGGTCCACGACTCACCATACAGTTTTTGGCATATTGTTAAGCAAGTGATCGTGCTTCTTGGATTCGCCCAAAAGTTTGTATTTAAACTGAGGGGCTGAGATATGTACCGTAGGTGAAACTTGAAATTTATGAAGTATCGTATTCGCGTAAATACTGTACCTTGAATTTTACTGTTTTCCCACCCTGTTGAGTGGTCCTCTTACTCTGAAGTTGAAATTTTGAATTATGGGAGGGAATACTCCTACCGTTAAACGGATGTCTTCCACGTTTTTCTTCGTGAATTCCGTTCGGTACATATAAATCTTGAGTAGGTCTAATCATGGGCGGTTCCGGTCTTTTTTTGATTGTGTGAAATCCACGGTTTATTGTTTACGGTGAGCCTTTGATTGCGATGCGCACAGGTTTTCGAATGGCTTTGTCAAGCCCCCATCTCTTCAATATTGAGCGTCTATGGGGAGGGAGCTAAATTTTTTTATGACGGAGGTGTTCAAGGAGTGGAATGTGTACATCTGGAAGTTAACCTGGGAGTATAATGAATCTGAGGAATGTTGGATAAGTTTTTGTTGTTCGTCACGAACAGAATTATTATTTTTTCGATCGTTTTTCATGAGTACCCCTTTGTCTTTGCAGCTGACTGGAAGAAAAATGAAAAGTGAGAGTTTACGGATGATGGACGCGCTTGCGATGCGCGCGCTCTATTTGATGAATGAGATCATTGTGGAACGCGGAGTCGTTGAAGATTCGCTGAAAAATGGTTTTATCGAAATGGCGCAAGCCAGGTACGTGATGGGGAGTCGTTCCGTTTCTTCACTCAAATTCCCATCGGAAATGGTTGCATCGTGTGTGGTGGAATCAGAGGTGAGCATTCGATCATTGTAGCCTAGACCTAGAGTTTTCAGGTTCGATTAAGCATCTAATATTGACAGTTTTACCGTGATCATCTCCAGCTCAGGATTCTCAACTTCTCAAGGAATGATGCATTGCCCGCCTGTGAAGTTTCGATTCTATTACGCGGAATTTCAGCAATCATTGACGTTAAAATTGAGTGGGTGTTAAAAGTTCACTGTCAAATTTCTCCTTTAACTGCAGTTACAGTGCTGTACTGTATATCCTTTTTAAAATATGGTTGTTGCGGTACGCGATTAATGTCGTCACTACTGTACATGTAGTGTACTTTCAAGGGATACTATTTGTTAAAGCCATTATAAATTCTGCGTGCGAATTTGAGACGCTCCGAGATTTCCGAGCCAATTTTTGCAATTGAACGGACTTTCATCTTTGATCGAATACAATATTGAAGCTGATGGTTTTTTCATTTGATTCTCGATTACTGTATGTGTACTTCCTAAAAGAAATTACTTATGAAATCCCGGAGGAAAAGCGTCAAATTTAACCAATTTTTTCCTCAGCCCGAATGCTTATGAGAGCATGTTTCCTGAAGGTTAACGAACTTTTCACCGAACCGACATATTAATCATTATTCTCTTGAAAATTAATTTACATTCTTGCTACGGAATTTTGCCCTTTCGTTCTAGTCACTGAACTTCACGTTAAGGTTGCCATCGAAATCACTCGATCATGTTTCAGTTGCGCAATGAGTTTTTTTTTTTTCGTCTCTGTAAAGGAATTTGATGTCGTATCCGTCGTATATTCCGGGTTTCGTAGGAAGTGTTCTTTCATGAAAGAACAGTTTGCTTGATTCTTCGATTATTTTTTCTCTAGACGAAAAAGATAGGGACACTGGACGGACAAGGAGATCACAGTGCGCCGATGTTCGACGAGAGATCGTTAACGTCGCAATTATCTGTGGCGCCTGAAGAAACAAATCCGTCCGACTCCCCTGAGAAGGAAGGAGGTTTGCGTCATCGAAAAGGAGAGCTCGAGTCCGGCGACGCGAACGAAAAATCGACGGACGAAAAACCGCTTACAATGTCGGGAAAAGACCCTTTGAAATGGTTTGGCGTGCTTGTCGATGCGAATTTGCGAAGGAGCCAGAAGAATTTTAAGTCCGCCGTCGCACGTTGCGTGCATTTAGTGAATTTGCAGGCTGAGCTTGTGAGAGTCGTCGACGAATTCCGGCGTTTGAGAGCCTCATCGAAGGAAGCTTCCGCCGAAGAATAACGTGTCACAGATTCTCAGTTTTTCTGCTGTTCAAACAAAGTGATGAGTTATTGCTTGTAAGAAGCCGCGATTAATGTCGTGGTGTGATTGTAGTGCATTCCAAGTAGGGTTAGCGCAAATTTTAATTTTTTTGAATAAAGTACTCGCGAAAATATTCATCTGGTATCCTTCCACCGCCGGTGACGTAATTTTCAGTGTTTACTATATTTTTTTCGGCACAGAGCGAAAGAAAACAGATTTTAAATAATGTTAACTTTAATTTACGAGAATTACCTCGCTTCTGATACGCCGTGTGATGTGGACTCGTCTCAAGAGCATCCGTTCATTTTTAACGGGTCGTTCTGGTAAAATCAAAGCCATGTGTGTGGAATCATTTGATTGGCCTTTGGTTGTTGTGTTCGGCGCCACTGGTGTCGGGAAGTCGAAACTTGGTGTACGACTGGCCGCCAAGTTCAACGGCGAAGTAATTTCTGCGGATTCTATGCAAGTTAGTTGAAGCTTGTCTTCTCTCTCTCTCTCTCTCTCTCTCAAAATACAGTAATTTCCATTTCTTTTTTTTTCTTCAGATTTACAAGAACCTTGATATTTTGACGAACAAAATAAAAGACGAGGAAGCATGTGGAATTCCGCATCACTTGATGAATTTGCTGGAGCCATGGGAAGAGTATAAGGTTGGCGACTTCAAATCGGATGCCTTGGAAGTGATCTCCAAGATAGTATCTAAAGGAAAGATCCCGATTGTCGTTGGTGGGACCAATTACTACATAGAAGCGTTGTTGTGGAATGTTCTGATTGAGCGAGAAGTACTCAACTCGGAAGTTGAAACGGCTCGGGCTAATGTTGGTGTAAACTTGGAGGAAGAATCGTTACTTCTTATTCCTACGAATGAGGCTTTTGCACTCCTGGAACGGGTGGATCCCATCTCGGCTGGTACACTTCATCCCAACAACAGAAGGAAAATTTTGCGAGCCTTACAGGTGTTATGGCAAACTGGGAGATGCTTGAGTTCAGTACATGAGGTGAAAAAATTATTTTTCTTTTTCGTCTTCAGCGATTATCATGGTGAAATGTTCTATCATTATACCAGGAACAGCATTCGCATCCCGGTGGATCATCCCTCGGAGGTCCTCTCCGATTTCCGAATGCAATTATGTTTTGGCTTCATGCTGATCAAAACGTTTTGGACGATCGAATTGTGGAAAGAACTGGACAGATGCTGTCCGAAGGACTCGTCGAAGAACTGCAAAAATTTCATGATGGCTTTACGAATGAAATGTTGCGAACTGGAAAAAAGCTAGATTATACGCGAGGCATTTATCAATCCATTGGTCTGAGGAATTTCCACGAATTCCTCATGATCCCAAAAGAAAATCGTGGATCAAACAACAGTCAGTTATTGTATGCAAGAGCCGTAGAGGATCTGAAAATTTCTACGAAAAGATACGCTCGGTAAGTGTTCTTGGCCATGGAAAATATGACAAAGACGACTGCAGTCTTCAAGATTTTAATTTTAACTTTTTTATTTATTGAATTGTTTGTCTTAGGAAACAAAAAAAGTGGATTCTTAATCGGTTTTTACGGAATCCGGAACGCCAGGCCATGCGATTATTTGGCCTCGACGCCTCTAATCTGGATTTGTGGGACGTGAATGTTGAGCGTCGGGCTTCGGATATTCTTTCCATGGCATTAAAATCGGAACCTATTCCTTACCCGGTATTGAAAATCGAAGATATCGCCTCAGGAAGCGAAAAAACGCGGCTTGAGCGTGTCCCTACGAAAACGAAGCGTGTTTGTGTTGAGTGCGATCGCGTGTTTGTCGGTGACGTTGCGTGGACTGCACATATGAAATCCAGAAAACACATGAAAACGGCCAATAAGCGTAAACGAAAAGCGGAATCGCAGATCGACGCTGAAGTGACCGATAAGCGCGTTAGTGTTACCATCTCCTGAGGAATTCGTAAAACGGCGATTGCGTTTCTGTAATATTTTTTTATTCGTTCCTGTTCCCGTAAGATTTAATCGTTCGACTTCTCCATGATTCCAGAAAGCTGAGGACGCAAAAATAGTGAGCGTCGCTTTTAGCTATTTCCGGCGTTTCGATCGAGACTTGGAATTGTGCATTGCCAGTAAGCTATGGCAGAATATTTAGCATCCATTTTCGGAACTGAAAAGGATAAGTAAGTTATTATTCTTGGATCACTCTAGAAAGAAACTTAATGATTCGTTTGTGCAGGGTCAACTGTTCATTTTACTTCAAAATCGGAGCTTGTCGACATGGGGAGCGGTGTTCAAGAATCCACAATAAGCCCACGTTCAGTCAGGTATGATGAAAATTCCAATTCCAGTTGATCCTTGATCTTGAATAAATTTCAATTTCCTTTTTTTTTTGACAGACTATCTTGCTACAGAATTTATACGTGAACCCTCAAAATTCGGCCAAGTCTGCAGATGGTTCGTTATACGATGTTCTAATCAACTAGTACCTCAGTATTCATTGAATCTTTCAAATTGTTTTGTTCAGTTATGTCGAATATTTCTGAAGAGGCGGTGCAGGAGCACTACGATAATTTCTTCGAGGATGTGTTCGTCGAATGCGAAGACAAGGTTAGATTTTTGCTCCTCAGCCAAGCTTTTCTGTATTTGATACTAATATGCTGAAATATTTTCAGTATGGTGAAATTGAAGAGATGAATGTGTGCGACAATTTGGGAGATCATCTCGTCGGAAACGTGTACATCAAGGTGTGTACTTCAGATTTAGGGTCTCGTGAATATAAATTCAGTTGAAATCTTCCCGTTACAGTTCCGCCGGGAGGAAGACGCAGAAAAGGCAGTTAACGAACTGAACAATCGCTGGTTTGGCGGACGGCCGATTTACGCTGAGCTGAGTCCTGTTACGGATTTCAGGGAAGCTTGTTGTCGACAGTATGAATTGGGGTTAGTTTGTTGTCAGAGAGCCACGTGTTCCATGTCCCTCGCTTCGTTTTTTGTATTTTTTCCGAATGTTCAGTTTAAATTTCTGGTATTAATATTTTGCACGTTAGTTTTGGGAGAACCTTGAGCATTCCTCTAAGTTGGCGGTATTCTCTGGGCTATCACCTTCGAAAATATTCGGTTTTTTCAAAGCTTGTTTACATTTGTATCGCGCCTTTTTCCTCGAACCCGCGACCTTCGTGTCTTTCGTAGTACATGGGTGCCTTTATTCCTTACATTTCGTAAAATTTAACTTGGTTTCATTTTTATTGGACTGAATGCTTGTTCAGGTTAGGGATCCGAGCGACACCAGTCTGAAAGTCTTGAAAACGTGCTTGGTGAAGGAACCGTTTTGTGAAATTTTGACCGTTAAGATGCGCTTGATTTTGTGGTATGTAGTGGTCCGAGTCCTTGCTTACTCTTCTTGAAAAATATCTTGTACTTATACGTTTCAGTTGACGAATGTGTTACGTAAATCTGAATTTGCGACACAAATGAATTTGTTAAGAAATTCTTGTTTTTACTTATTTTCCATTCCGTAGCGAATGTACCCGCGGAGGATTTTGCAATTTTATGCACTTAAAGCCGATCTCAAGAGAACTACGACGAGAATTGTATGGCAGACGTCGCAAAAGGAGGTGAGTTCGTGCTTCGCGTTGTACCGAAGTGATGAAAATGCAGTGTTCAGGAAGTTACTGCGCGATGCACAGGGTTCTTGTCAATTTGATGCAAAATCACGACTACAAATTACGGTTTTTCCTCCATTTTTTCAACAGCCGTTCAAAATCAAAAGATCGTCACAAGCGCTCCAAATCTCGCGAACGGCACTCGAATAAGGAAAGGAGGCGTTCTCGCGAGAGACGCTACTGAGGGAGTTGGATTTTTCCAAGTTCAAAATTTTCCATTGCCGTTATCTCGACTTGATGTGAATTTTGATCATCTGCCGTCGCTTTCGGAACGAGGGTCAACAGCTTTTTTTTTCCTCAGCTGAACTTGGTTAAACTGGTTGATGTTTTGTTTCTGGACAATTAAATGCTTGTGTACTCATGTAAAGAGTGGTATTCGACGCCAGAGTGACGATAGTCCGAGAAATTTCTTTCTTTGTGTCCATCGCTGATCATTGTGAAATTTTTCATGTCTAAATTTTTTCTCTGTACCTCGCCGTTTGAACCGAGTAAAGACTTTTGGCTATGCGAAGAAAATTCGTTTGTTGTTCGTGTGTTCGTGTTTTTTTATCCTTGAAAATTTTGTCTTCTTGTGCTGACGGAAAGTTCCTTGCTCAATTATCGATGTGTATTTTATTTTCCTCGAGAAATTTTGCAGGGAATGCAACCATGACTCTCCAGTTGGATCGACGACGTCCCGGTGGAACTATGTCATCTACGATTCACGTGGAAGTACTGTACTTTACAGTATAATAGAGTAAATCTCATGCAATATCACTGTAGTTACCAGGCTGACGCATAAAACATCACTGAATCGAATGAAACAGTAAATTACCGTAGTTTTATGGACCTTTCTGTGTTCCAGATGGAAATAGGCGGTGGACTAGATTACATTTGTGGAACTAGCACGACATTCGTGCTGAGAGCGTATGTCGGCGAACCTTCGCTAGTAGAATCAGCAGTGCATTCCTGAGTCCTTTTACGCATACTGCATACAGTAGCGAACGCATTACAGTACTGTAATACGAGAAAGTTCCCGTGAGTAACTACATAATAGTAGTACAGGACGAAAAGTCAAAGAACGCAACAGCAGTTCCACTGTTCGAAACAACGTCCTGCACTAGCTGCGTCAGAATCGTTATGGATGCCTGCAGTTCCAATGCCCATTGGTGTGATTTCGGCAGTACTGTATTTGCCGAAATAGGTGTAACCTAGAAAATGTGGGAAATGGTCAGAGGTGGTGAACGTGCATATTTTCGCAATATTATGGTAAGCTATTAACAAATTGATTTTCAGAATACAGTAAGTCGATGTGAGTTTGATGTTCGCGTGTTTTGCGAACTGAGTGTCACGGCATGTTAACAACCGGAAGGCGAGGAGCGAAAGGTGAGATGAATTGTTGAATCTGCAGATATTTTTTCGAATTCTGATTTTGATTAACCTTTAGATTGAATTGGTGTTGGGTATTTTATTCTGGGGTATTGCTGCTTGTATCATGTTGCAGCTTCTCGAACGCCTTCACTTATTAATCTATGTCGGCTTCGGGATCGCTTGGGTGGGTCTGAATCCGGTGCACTGTATTTAAAAGACATCATCGAGCACCCGATGAGCGCACCTGTGGTGAAGGTCAGTTCCGTAGAAAGTTTTTGCCTGTTACTTGAATGGGATTTATCTTCCCAGGTCGAGCCCGTTTTTGTGACAAACCGACTAATACATGATGTTCAAATTTTTTCTAGGTTCGAGATAGAGTTGAAGCAAAGTTAGCGAAGGCTATTTCGAAACCAGTCATTGACAGCTGTAAATGCATCAGTGAGGAAGTTGTAGACTTGTGCAAATTCAAGTCTTGTGCGGAAGCGACGCAGTTATCCAATTTTTTGCAAGAATTGCACTTCAGTACCATTCTCCGAGTGCATGACATCATTGCAAAGAAAAAATTCGAGGCCGGGATTTCGACGGAAACAGATGAAGAGAAGCTCAATCTAGATATAGTTGAAGCAGCTGAAAAACTCTCCAAAGCTTCGACTGAAGACTCCGGTGTTAATTCAAGACCGTCATCGCGATCAGGAAGTGACGGAGATATGGAAGAGGAAGGTGTTACCATACGCATGGTCGGGTTAAGAAAATCACCGTACGAACCTCTGGTAACGTTATTTGTTCGAGGTACTGAAGCATGTTTTGAAACGTTGGAGAACTGTTTTTTTTTTCAAAGGGAGTGACAGTTCGTTCCGAGGATGGGAACTTGTATGTTGCACGCATCCTAGGAGGCGGTGTTATTGACCGTCAGGGATTGTTGAACGTCGGTGATGTCATCAGAGAGGTCAACGGTGTTGAAGTTTCAACTCCGGAGGACCTTGCCGAAGTGATCAAAACTACAGGTGACACGATCAACATGAGAGTGGAGGCAAACTTCCTTGAAAACGGAGGTGGTCCTCAGGTAGGAGGTGGATACGAATCAATGCATGCCGTGGTGAGTAGTTGTAGAGTTTGAGTTGCCGTTTGTTGCAAGCTCCGCATTATTGTGCGCGGATCGTAGTAATGTCCATGGGTATGATTTCGTACGTGCGCACGTTTTCAGTTGTTTGGAACGCGGAATGAGTGGCAAACTTCGGGTTTTGAAGTCTGTTTCTTATCTCTTCTTTAGTGTTATATGAGAGCACTTTTCAATTACAATCCTGAGGAGGATACACTCCTTCCCTGTCCCGAGATCGGACTTGCCTTTCACCAAGGTGATGTGCTTGAAATCGTGGACCAAAGTGATCTCAATTGGTGGCAAGCCCGCATCGTGGGTATCGGAGGTATTGGCGGCCCGAAAGGGCCAGCGGGCCTCATTCCATCGCAGGTACAGAAGAATTTGAATGCCCTCATTCGTGAGTAGTTGATGAAGCCTTGCACGATTGTCCAGGATTTAGAGGAACGAAGGAAAGCGTTTGTAAAGCCTGAGTTCGACTACGTTCACAAAACCGGCTTATGTGGAACAAAAATTTCGAAGAAAAAGAAGAGACAAATGTATCAAACGAAAGCGTATTCTGATTTCGAGAAAGCGGAACTTCTGATGTACGAGGAAGTTGTTCGGAGCCCACCATTTCAGCGGAAGACGTTGGTTTTGATCGGAGCCGCAGGAGTCGGACGCAGAACGCTCAAAAATAAACTCATTGCCTCTGATCCTACCAAATTTGGCGCTGTTATACCGTGTAAGTATTTTTTAACGCTTATTTATATGTCTGTGAAAATTTATTCGGACATATTTCGCGACATACAGTTACTTCCCGCCCAATACGACCCGGTGAGGAAGATGGGAAAAACTATCAGTTCGCCTCACTGGCTGAAGTTGAGAAGGACATCACCAACCACAAGTACCTCGAGTATGGTGAACATGATGGTCACATATACGGCACAAAGTTGGATTCCATACGTTCTGTAATCCGCTCTGGGCGAATGTGTATCTTGGATTGTTCACCTGCCGCTGTCAAGATTCTTCATAATTCGCCCGAGTTTCGTCCTTTCGTGGTTTTCGTTGCTGCACCTGGTGTCGAGCAACTTCGTTTCATGAACGAATACGGACGGGTTATGGCCGGCCAGTCCCAGCGTACCCTGACGGTACTGCTTTTCATTCGCCTTTTTTAAAGATAAATTTGATTTGCGTCCACTCGAAGGGGGACATTTGTTTGAACATTTTATATATTACTGTATTACTTTACTGTGTGTAGATTTTAGGGCCGCATTAATGAATCGGTAAAGTAATTCATTGAAGCAGTGCCCCTTGGCATTGCGTCTTCTTTAAAAAAAAAAGTTCATCGAGACTATCTATGCTCCAACACGTATTTGTTTTTCTAACTGACATATCGGCTATTATTCGACATCTAGCAGATTATGATACAGGGCGAACATCTGCTTTTATTTCATTCTCGCTGTAGGAAGAATGCAGGTTTAAATTTGGTTAGGATCATAGGATGTACTGCGTTGGAATTTCTGCTACCTCAGATTAGTTTCGATCAATTACGTTTGATCAAGTTTTTTAAAGTTTGGTCCGATTTTCAATTAAGGTGTAGAAATTATAAAAGCCGGTTTAGTACGGGACGTGCCACTGTATCCTGTATTGAGAATACAAGGCCAAACAATGAAAGTGGGAAAGCTTCAATTTTCAGTTCGTTCTCGTTTTCCAATTGTGTTTTCATTGAAGTTACTGCTGTGTTTTGTATAGTGAATGTAACTCTAATTCTGGAATGTGTCCGAGGAAATTTCCAGAAATAGGTTTTTCATTTCATCCATGTACATATTCCGCTGAAAATTGCATAGCAAACGATCGTCGTTCTCATAAAAAGTGTTGAAATGACAACGATTATTTTTGGGGATTTCCCACGTAGATGGACCGAGCGCTCCGTTACTCCAGTCGTCGTGCGAGGACCATGGAATCCCTGGCGTCATTTATTGAAGATGAAGACCTCCGTCGAACCATGGAAGAGAGTGCCCGTCTGCAGCGTGCTTACGATAAGTACATTGATATCGTAGTCGTCAACGAGGACTTCGACCTCACTTTTCAGAAGCTTCTTGACGCGCTAGAGACCTTGAGCACTGAGTCTCAGTGGGTACCTGTCCAATGGATTTATTGAGCGACGTAATGAGTAAGCGAGAGGCGCTTGTTTTATTGGATTTACGTTGTGTCTGAATATTTCACGAGCTATCCGTGTGACACGTTATATAAGGTGCAAACAAATGCATGCTGAGAATTTTAAATGTGTAACGCTGGCTCTGAATTTTTTGGTCCAATGTTTTTCTGTAAAATGCGTGCCGGAAAATTGTTGACAGATCTTCGGATTTGGATTGCTACCTTTTTTTTTTCGAAGCGGGCGGAGTCTCATACCCTAAAAGTGATTCATAAATTTAGCCGTCCCCGATGTGTCCCTGAGTGTGGCAACGTTGTTCAGCAAAGACATTCCCGATTTCTACAAACCGCTCATCGTATATAGAAATGTTTGACGCCGCGCATTCACTGCGCATTCATGCTTGTCCTTCCGTTTAACTCGCTACTGTGTTCGGGCGAATCGTTGCTCCGTTTTTAAAATCGAAAGTCGTTTGCCGTACCGGAAATTTTTTCTTTGTTGGCATTCGTTTTTATGTTTGTTTCTTATCAATGGACGAAGAATTCACGTAGTTGTTTACGCGGATCGAAAGATTCGCGTAGTGTATTCACCCGGATGGTGTATAGGTGTTTATTCATGGAAACCACGGGAAATTTCATTACTTTTCCACATGGATTTATATATGAAAGACGTGCATACCACAAAACCAAAACCTTATGCTTACTGAACAGAACATGGTTCAAGAGCATTTTTCGACGCGAAGGGTCGGAATTTTCACTTATATTGGTCGACAGAAGAAAATATATACTTGAGTGACATTTGATATTCTTTTCTGCGCTTTACGTTGTGAATAGCCGTTACCGTGATGAATATTATCATTTGGATATAGGCTAAAATTGTGTTGACTGTGGTTTGCTAGACCTGGGATGTTTCGAAAAAAAAAGCCACCTCCCACGGAGCCCCGTCGAGCTCCACCTATTCCGGTCAGTAGGTCGAATTGCTTTTATTGACGTATCAAGTCATTTATTTTATTCTCCAGTTTCCGATGATCGGAGAGAAGATGGAAGGAGACGCAATGGATCATCTTGATATAGATGATGCTGATTTGGAAGACGAGCTGATGGACTTATTAGGCGGCGATGGAGGGTCTGGATCCCGTCCTGTTGCGAAAAAGCGGGCTCAAGCATCAGGTGAGACATATGAAAATGAATTCGTCGAGAATTGGGATTATATTTTGCTAGATGTCCTCCGAAAGCATGATTGTTCATGTGTACGGTAAAATACGATCGCTGCGTGGTTATTGTATAAGCATTGTTTCGGGTAGGTTAGGTTTGTTATGACCGGGGGTTTCGCTTAGTTGTTAGTTTTGTAACTTGCTTACCGTATTGAGCTAGTTGAGTTATAAATTGATGACGAATGTATTTGAAAGGGATCATAACATGCCTATAACTGTTCAACAATGTTCTGATTTTATTATTCAGTCCCGTCCAATCGTGCTGCTGCTGCATTTCCGAAAGTCAAGCAGCAGGCACCAGTTAAAGTGGACTCGTATGCATCTGGAGATGAAGGTAGTGACGTCAACGAAGACGAAATTGATGAGCTCGAGGTGAGTACGATTATGTAATGTACCAGTGTTTTGACATTAAAAACGTTGCCTTCGACAGGATGAATTAAAGGGCGTGCTGGGACACCATGACCAGAAATCGACTTCCAGTTTCGAATCATCTTCCGCTTTGATGAGCGAAGACGAAGCTAGACCTCCGCCTTCGGGTTCTATTTCCATTCTAGAGTTGAAGTCAAGACTAAATGCTTACGTTGATGGCGAAAAAACTGTAAAAAGTGCCGGCGATCTTGCAAAAGCCCGCCGGTATGATGGTTCTTGGTCACCCATCTAGTAAGAACTGATTTTTTTTAATTTTACGTTTTTTTCGATCCAGGTATGGTCGGGCCATAAAAACTCTTCACGACATGATCAAAGATGTATCAAAGGGGAAAGCAGTCAATGAAGAGGATGTCCCACCAATGATAGCTGTAAATTCCTCGTCGAAAACTGGCCTTCTCGAAAGTTCAGCACAGAGGCCCGTAACTGACGTGCCAAAGAAGGATTGTGAGTTGAAAGTGTTGCGCTTAGTACTGTATCTGGTGTTACAATTTTGGAAAATTGTTCACTGAAAATTTAAAATTTTGTGAATTCATAGTACTGTATAAAAATACGTTATCAAATAAAGTACTGTAAATATCCATTTAATTGGGTACGTTTCCATTTAACCTTCGAACAAATTTCTGAACGCAAAGGTCAGAGCTTGAGTTATTTTGATGTGGTTCTGTGCGTATATTATTTTTTCTTGGTTTCAAATCATTGAGCTGAATTGATTTGAATTCACGAATGTGTGTAGGTAGTCCAATTCTTCTTTCGCCTCGTCTTAATCACATGTTTTATATTTTCAGGTGATTCGCCCCAGCCGATGTCGAGAACTACGAGCTCTTCTTCCGCTCCGATGCGAGCTGCTCCATTACCACCGAGACGTGCTCCCCCTCCACCTAGTTGTGTTCCTGTTGAACCATCGACTTCAGAAACTCTCCTTGTTGACCTTACCCCTATAACAAAGCAACCAGTTGATTCACCAAAGCCGATTATATCCCCGGATGACGAAATTTCTCGGTTGAAACAGGCCGCTGTTGCCGCGAAGAAAAGTGGTGACAAAGCGAAAGCACTGGAGCTGTTGAAGAAGGCGAAGGAACTGGATGGCAAATTAGAGGATTCAGCGTCTGTAGAACCCTGCGTTGACATTTCAGTGAAGCCAGCGACCACTTCCGTAGTCAAGAAAATCGATGAAAATCCTAATTTAAAAGCTCAAGTCCCGGAATCGACTGCTACTGATGAGCCACCGACTCCCAGTAGTGTTCTCGAGGCTTTGGAGCAACGCTTGGCCAAGTATCTTGCAGTGAAGAGTGATGCCGAAACTGAGGGTAATTCGCGGAAAGCTAGAATGTACGGACGAATTGTTGGACAGTATCAGGAAGCCATTAGAGATCATAAGAAGGGTAGACCTATTCCTGTTGATGAACTACCAACGCCTCCAGGTGATAAGTTTAATTGAATCTTGAAGTTATGGCGGTTTTTTTTAATGTTGAAAATGTTTTTTAGGTTTTCCTCCTATACCAACTGGACCTGTAAAATCAGAAGCTCTTGGAGCGCCAACGTCGTCTAATCAGGGATTGCCAGCAGTACCAAGTGTTGCTGTGGTTAGGGTTGAGAATTCCGACGGAAGCTACGCCACTGTCGAGCCAGTACCTACATCGAATATCTTGAAGGAAGCTAACTGTGAGATATTTCATGTATGATTTATGTTTTACTGTACAGTGAATTTTAGCGTAACTGCACAGTTCTGCAATTTAATATTTTAATTCTTAGCGTATCCTTGAAGTCAGGCACGCAGGTTGCTCTCAGCTCCAGATTATTAATTACGAAGAAATTTACATTGTACAGTGGATTAAAATTTTCTTATAGCAATCTTCCGAGGTCCCGATAAAGAAAATCGTCATAAAAAAAGTTTACCTGTACAGTATATTGAATTCTATAAAATTATATACTGTACTACAGTATCTATGTAATGAGATTCATTATAACTGAATTTTACTATTTTTATATTTTATACCTACTGTATGTGAATTACATTGCATGTGAATTTTTTTCTTCAGTGAAACCGGCACCATCACCGATTTCAAAATCTCCGGCCACATCACGTGGTAAGTTGACCCTCATTCCGAGCTGACATTCGAGTGTGGATTTTATGTGTGCAGTAATAAATTCTCATTTTTACTTCAAGACCCCTCTCCGAGCATACCGGGACAAACCAGAGTATCTCAACAGCTCGCTATCATCAAGCAAAAACAACACGAATACAAGACCGCAGCGTTAGAAGCGAAAAGGCGTGGAGACCTCGCAAAAGCGAAAGAATTCTTAAAGATATCCCGTGGATTTGATCCTATGATTGAATCGTTGGAAGGCGGGCTTCGCGTGGACACCGTGAATGTAACTTTTGAGTCGCATCTTTTCTCAATTTTTTGTACATCACTGCTGTATATTTCATGTTTTGTGTACGCAGATCCCGTCGTTACCGGACTTGAATGAGGATAGGAATGATTTTATTCTGATGGGCAGAGAAGATAGTATCCTGCCATTCAATACAGCGGCATTGGATCAACTTGAAGAAATTCTTACTCGTCAGTTGGCTGTGAGTAACCACTGTATTACTGAAAGACGCTGCTTCAGATTCTGGAATATCATTCCAACAATAAGACGTGTCACCGATTTTCTTGGTATTTCAGATGAGTTCAGAATTCAAGGACTACTTCCACAAGATAGGAGATGTGATCAGTGCGAGTCGTTTTGAAAATAGAGCCGCCATCTGCCGACGTGATCTTCAGAAGCTTGGCAAAATCAAAGGAAGTGGATTTTCTGGTAGTCAAGGCCCAAAAATCATACAGGAAACTAGAAAATTTCTGATTGCAAGGTAGACCTCACATAATAGCATTCTTCGATAAATTTCAATGATCGACAATATTAAATTTTTTAAAATCTAAGATGCAATCCGGATCTTGGGGATGATGACGTAGAAGTTAAAGTTATCAAGGGTTCCAACTACAACTTCACCAGCGTAAAGGATGCGGACACATTTGTCAAGGTTGAATTCCCCAGTTCATCTGTGAGTGGCGTATGCAAAATATTTTTAATGAGATTATCTTGATCAAGTTTGCGTTATAGGAAAGCCCACAACGTGACACTTCAAAAATCGTGAAAGATAACGTGACTCCGGAGTACGCGATGGTATCAAGGTTTTCTATCAACCGTAAAGCTCGAGCAACCCCAAGGATATTTGGGAAAGCCATGAAATTTGAAGTTTGGAAACAAGGGTGAGTTTTGTACAAGGGCTATTATATTAAGTTAGATGTGTATACATGCAGTAAACTCCGGATCATTGAAAGGCCAGAACCCAGAAGGAAAAAATTAGTTCTCTACGATATATATGTAGGAATCTTCGAATAAGCAAGTGGTTTTTGCCAATGGTTTCGTTCTCTCGCATGGGTAGGATACGCTCGATTCGAAAGGAACGCGTTTGCATCAATGAAGACTAGTTTACCCTTAACTTAATGCACAGTATGCAAGCAGTCTATGTGAAAACAGATCTCCACGGAAATCAACACAAGAAAATTCACATAATGCATAACAGACATTTTTTCTCATACACTGGTCGTAGGAGAATGCCGGGTACTCGGGTGCATAACACTAGTAAGATAACATCAATCTCAACAGTGTTTGCACTCCGGGACCTGAAGCACTCCATCATTAAAAACTTGATATTTAGCAATGATTCTGTCGGACGATTGGAATATTGGTAGAGAAATGCAGAACACTAGTAAGACTTCGAATGTGTCTCAATAACGATTGCATCTCTCAATCAACGATTCCAAGAGAACAGCTGCACTCGACTGCTGAAAGGTTAATGATGGTCCGATCCACGGTTGCGCTGCTTTATTTAGCGAGGAAAAGCGATTTCCGCAAGCATTTCTGATCTGTACTTTCCGGTTCCTGGAGAAGGCTTTTGTGCGCTCTAATTCAGCTTAAGCTTACTTCGCGCGTTTAAAATGAAAGGATGAATGAAGTTCCGGCGGAACCTCGGGTATTCTGTGGATAATGGTGTTATGTCTTACCTCCACAGCGGGTGGTTCCGGGGAGACCAATTGTATGGAACTGCCGTCGTTAAGCTGAAACCCCTGGAAACCCAATGCAATTTGCACGACACATATGACGTACGTTAGAATTTTGTTTTTTAAATTTATTCCTGTACTATTTCAAAGTACATCGAATATTCTTCGTATACTCATGCTTATAATGCAGTCTACAATGTTTTCTCCGAAAGGATTACATTTCTAGCCAACTGCTGTAGAGTTTTTTAATTTACATTATTTCAGACATTTGAATTTAGGTAAATAACTTCAAATTGAATTTAAGTGCGTCAACTACATTCATCGGAAATACAAATTGGATGGTTCATCGCATTTTAGGTTCTTCTCTTAGTTGTGTGTCGCTGAAATTCAGTTTTTGATGTTCCTAATATTTTTGGAAAATGTGAACTGTATTGATTGCTGTATTTACGCGAATATAAGCACCCCTTTTTTCCAATTTTATAAGCTCGAGCATACTAATTCAATACGTATGTATATCAGGAAATCTTCCTATTTCCGGCGTGCCAAACGTGCGAGCACTTCATTTCTTTTTAAATTGGAGTTGAAGATAATCCAGGTACGGTATGGTTTTAGCTCTTCAATATGCACGAGTCATTGACTGAAGGGAAATGGGGTTGTGTAGCACAGTTTTTTTTTTCATTACGGGGAAAACTTGAATTTACAGTACTCGAAAATTTTAGGTTCCTGGAAAGCTAGAACATCGGTAAGTGGGTTCTTGTATCAACCTATTTACAGAAGTTGAATTTTTGCATGGAAGATGTCAGGGGGTACGTATATTCGCGTGTCTACGGTATATTTATTCCCATGTTGATAATATAAAGCTTAGAAGAAATATTTTTCATGCCTATAATTGCCGTACACTTGAAACTTCAAATAATCTATAATCTCAGATAAATTCGCTCATTTCCTCTTCTTCGCCAGTTGATGGACGGAAGAAAAGCTGTAGGCGGAAATCTTGAAATCATGATTCGCTTGCGGAATCCAATTTTGAAGAAAGAAACTGAAGAGATGACAAAACGATGGACTATTGTTGACTGGGATTCCGTGGCACAGCGCTGAAAATTGCCTGCTTCGTTTCGGCCGACTGGTTTTTTTTTTGCATCGGTGTGATACGTTTTCGTTTATTAGTGAAGCCTTGGTTCTTGCGCTTGAATCCACCCTTTAGCTTGAATGCAAACAAACGTGATCGGTATATGGTGAAAATATATCCTAGTTCTGCTATTGTGTACATTATGTCGCATAAATATTTATGCTTCTTATGATTAATTTTCTTTGTTGTTTTATCGAGCAGTTGCCGGAAAAAAAATCTCATCGAAGAATACCGTTTAGAAAATCAGTGTTCCATTCGCGTTTTCTGATACTTCCTGTTCAACTTCACCTGAAATCTCGAAAAGGTTTGTGCTGGAATGTATTTTCCATGAAAGAGCAGTTCTTTATATTTTTATTATTTATTTACTTGGTTTACACGTAGGTTTGTTGGGAGGAAAGAAGTTTGGAATTTACTTCCTACAGAGATGGCGGGATATTTCAAGGCTCTGAAAAGTGCCGTTGCGGGCAGCGAAGAAGCCCCGTATGAAGTTATTGGAAAGCATCAGGTTTGCCATTCGTGATGTTTTTCTGATTCAATTCCTGTTATTTATAGTTCTGCTTTTTTTTTTAAAGAATTTTGAGGAACGATCGTATCCGGCAATGAAGTGGGTCTGCACGAAGCGAAAAGCCAAATCTAGGACCGAAGTTCAGAAAGACATGTTTATGACTTTGTTCGCGTACATCAACGGTAAAAATGAACCTAACGCCAAAATCGACATGACTGTTCCAGTTACTGTTCATTATGCTCCGTGCGATGAGGAAAAGCCTGAAACTGCGGCTGAAAATGGGGAAGTTGAAAAGCCGGCGAGTGAAGAAAAGGAAGAATCGAAGGAAGACTCCGGCAAAGCCGAGGATAAATCCAAGAAGGATTCTGGGAAAGAAGGCAAGATGAACGAGTACACGATGGGATTTTATATCCCGAAGGCCTTGCAGGAAAATCCACCAAAGCCTACAGATCCGGAAGTATTCATCGAAGAGAGGCCTTCCATGTCAATTTTGACTAGGTATGTGTCCAATGACATGATTGTTCTACTGCAGTGCTGTCCAACACAGATGTGATCAAGGGCCACATCAACCCTTTTTTGGCAAGGGTCGCATTGCTGAAGTGGAGAATTCTTGCGGGCGAATTAATAATTTTTATAATACAATTAATACCACACTTAATAATTTTTATATCTCTCATATGTCAGATACGTCTTTTATTCTAAGGCCTGTGGGGAATTTGTTCATGAAAAATGTATTCCCAAGTAGCTCCAAACTTGCTTTATTTATGAAAAGTTTAAAATCAATTCAGTTCTATTCACTGTATCACAAACGTAGCCGTGTATAATTTTTTCAAGATTGAATTTTTCAAATTATTATTTTCTATTTGCTGAGGAGTGGATGGTTTCACCTTTAAATTTGTAGGGAAGAGACTGCGGGACGGATGAAGCGTCTCTGCGGGCCAGATCTTGCCCGCAGGCCGAATGTTGGTCAGCACTGCTCCATTGGCTCTTCCTAGTTAAAGGTGGCCTCAGTGCAGTGCCTTTGTATTCGTTTGACCTGTGATGTTGAATTATGCCAATATTTTCAAGCTTTGAAGGTTGGCTAGATTTTGAGGCTTGCTCAGGTCAGTTGATGTGTGCATCAAGGTAAATTATTGTACATGAGATGTTTATTTAGCAGCACTCATGAATTTTTGCGATTAACTGATACAGTGTTGGGATTTTTCGTTTATTTAGGTGTCAATTGTTTTAATTAGGTTGCCTCAGTTTTTGGCCACCATCGTTGCAGTGATGGTACAAGATAAATTTCTAAAAAATAAATAAGGACGTCTTGAACGGAATAGCACGATACCTCTGGTTAATATCGCAACGAATACGCTTTTTCTTATTTCCCAGAACATTTGGGGGATATCCAAAAGATTCTCAATGGGAAAACGAGAAGAATCAGTTGGCAGAGCTCTTGAAGGGTGTTGGAGATTTGAAAATTAACGAAGAGGACTTCTTCACTGCCGGCTACGATCCGCCCTTCAAGCCGTTGTTCCGTCGCAACGAAGTGTGGCTCTTGAAAACCGGCGGAAGTGTCGCAGTTGCTGCTGCCGAGCCCAAGGAGGCTGAGAAAACCACCACCGAGGACGCTGAAGAAAAGAAGCCTGACGAGGGCCAGGAGTAAAAAGAAAAGGCAGCTTTCGCGTGAATAATGCGAGAATCGCATGTGAGCTCTCTTCATACTATGTGCTTTAATGCTAAAAAAAAAAACATGAGAAAAGCCTCCAGCTGGGTAACAGGGTTGCTTGATGTTATCGATGTTGCTTGGTGTTCAGTGCTTTCTTTCCTGCGAGACTCCTGTTCAAACTAAATGGATAACGCAAAATCCAAGTATATGTAATCTGTGCTTCGCTTCCAGACTGTGCTCTTGAAACTTGATGTGTTTTGACAGTCGCTGCCAAACCGAACCCCGCTTATCTTTCTTTTTTTTTCCCTTCCTTGGAATAATTTTACACTGGTTGAACGACATATTTTATTTTTATTTTTGGACATTCGCGGGGAGGTTGTGCGCTGCTGAAAGAAACTTCCGATCTGATAGCTTTGTTTGTGGATCAAAATTTGAAATATTGGTTCGTGAAACTCAGTTGGTGAAACTCAAACTAATTTATTCGCTGTGCGCTCAGAGATCGTTGTCTCGCAATTGATGAGATTTTTGCAGCAAAAGATATTCTCACCTATTCTGTTTCATCTGCGCAAAGGGTATTGAAAAACGGAAGCTTGTGTTTTTTTAACTCTTGCACATCCGTACTGCTTTTTATTCGTGGCGAAATGGTCGTGAAAGTATATCCGCTTGTGGAGAACACACGAAAGCTTTTCCTTCATTTTGTGGTCCATGATGCAAATTTAATTGCTCATTTTATTTTCCTTTCAGAGTTCGGTGAAGAGAAAAACGGGGCGCCGCCCGTGGATGTTAAAGATGATTCACCTCGAACGAATTGTGACGAGTTCCTAATCGGCGCCGTTTTTGTGTAAGATGAAAATTTTTCCCAATTACGTTGACATTGCCAGTGAATTTCCCATGTACCAAACATTCGCGAATGTAGACCAGCATTTGTCAAATATACGTAGAAAAACGCGAATTATCAGAAAAATGAACGATTTCGTTATAGAAGCTATATTGGCTTACATGTGCGTTAGATGCTATTTTATAGGATGATCCGAAGTGTTCCTCAATCAAAATCAATGACTCATCAAATAATGGTAGATTTCCTCACCACTGAGGACAAGATCAAATTATGCTTTGTATTAGACATGAAGGATTTACTTCGCGGAATTAACATTCGGGAAAACGTTAGACGATTTTTTTGTAGGGAGAGGGTAGTTTGAATATTGCCGATGAGTTCAAGTTCTCAAGCAAAACGGTATTCTCAATATTTCTTCAATGAACTACTTTACAATGCTTTCAAGAAGTTATTAGTATTAAAAATCTGTGGTAATTTGGTCCACCCTGCAGGACTGACTTCCTGACCTGTTTTTTGGGATTCGGTTGAGCGTCTTTGATACGCTAGTAACCTTTCTTTCCGTTGTGAAGATTAGGAATTAAGGAGTGAGTTTGAATTGATGGCATTTTGCATTCGATCAATTACAGTAATCATTTTAGGGTCTGAAGTTTCAAGGCTGCAGCATGTGTTGTCAAATTCTTCGGGACGCGGATGTTGAATTCTTATTATTTTTTATTTCCATTTTGGTTCAGTTTTACAAGGCCTGGCCTGGTGTGTGATACAAT